>PVIC010016486.1:0-33863 GCA_004025085.1 Thryonomys swinderianus | reverse complement strand
GTGTGCTGATTTCCTGGGTGCTTTGTTCCTGTTTTTCTTCTCCTATAAGATAAAATGTAACCATTTTTGAGGCCATGTTGGCCCTCTGAAAAAGTATAAATACAACCTGCTCAATAAACGGGTGCCTGCTCAGTATTGACTGAGAGGTCCTCCCGAGCCCATTTTCCTGTCTTCTTCTCTTTTCTTAATCCGCGCCCCTCAACTTCATGACCCCGCTGTTTTGCCCGGCTGGCTCCGGCACTGTTCCCACTGCTCCTCACCAGGGTACTGGTAACATGACACAGACAGAAACGAGTGACCTGAACGGTACGAATCAGGTGAACAAATAGTCACAATCCAGGGAGTGAAAGAACTGACTCAGGTGTCAGCCCGACATGAGATCTGGATTATTTGACTTTGAGTTAAAGGCAAACCTAGCTCTAAAGTAATACTGACTTTAATCAATTTCTTCATTGTCCCCCAAAACAAATTAATAATTCCAAGACAACTTTCCACATATTCTGGATTCAATCTATAAATACATTTATTGTTAACAGGAGCCAGACTTCTCGTTGTTGGAGAAGAGAGTAATCAAAGGGAACTGGAAAGGAATATGATGTCCTGGGGACAGAGGTAGACAAGTACATATGAATGCACAGAGTTGTGTGTGAGTTTACCTGTGTATGCATGCTCATGTATGCATCCACACAGTGCATGTATATGGAATGGAAGCGTGCTTCTTTCTCTCATCCTTTCCTCCAGTTCTGTCCTCTGAGAGGAACTAGAAGCAATGACACATCAGGAACAGAGAGCATATTTAGCCTCAGAGCTTATTTTCTAAAACAAGCTTGTTTTCCCAAAGGAGGCAGGTGTCTGGGGAAATAGCTGAACAAGGCTGGGACAGGAAAAGGGCAAGGTGAGCCAGAAACATTTTGTACTTAATCAAAGGATGATGTGGCATGTTTCAAAAAGATACACGGCAGCCTTGAAGGGGCTCCCAATGATACTGTTCCCAATGGAACAATGCGACTATCAAAATAAAGATTAGAAATGAAAGCATTATACACTACTGATAAATAGCATGAGTCCACAGTGAAACAAACAGATTGAGAAGAAAGGTAAACTTATAGGAAAGAGTCAACTGACAGATCTAGAAAAAAAATCAAATTCTTAAAATGAATATTGGATAGCCACTATACAAAGAGTATTGAGAATCCCTATCTCTAAGTACAAGAGACAAATTATTATTATTTTAGTAGGGAAATTTGGAAAATTCCACCTCAGATAATGGTCAGAGTCAATATTGTTGGAAACAGGACTGTTACAGTATGTATCTATATGTTTCCCCAGATCCCCCATGTGGTTATAGGTGAGACTTTTCAGAGGTAGCAGGATCTGGAATATGGGATGCTAAGATCAACCATGATTTTTAAATTAGTGCACTGATTGGTTTGGAAGAGTTCTTGGTGTGGAAAATGGGAAGGCCCTTCCTGTGTGTGAAGGCCCACCTCTAAGAGTGAGTAGCTTGGATAGAACATAAGACACCAAAAGAGGACTGCTGGTGTCCCTTGCTTCATCTCCACTACACTGCTTTGCTGCCTTCTGCCTACCATGGACTGTTTCTGCTGTAATGCCCCTCTGCCATGCACCTTGCCACAGAGCTGGCCAACTATGAACTGAAACCTTTACGGACTCTAAGCCAAAATAAACTTCTATTCCTTTAACTTTGGATGTTAGGTACTTTGTCTCAGCAACAAGGAAAGTAACCGAGACAAGGACTAAACAGCAATGTGTGTTTCCTCCTTGACACAGAACCAAGAAGAAATCAATGTCACCTCTCACTGTGGGTACCTCCCCATATAAACAGTCTGACTCTGATCTGAGAGTTGAAGACAAAGCAAAATTTATGGCCCTTCTAGAAAACATTTGTCCTATATTTAATGAAAATCTCATGATTATGAAATTCAGAAAGACTCAAGAAATTTTCCCAATTAAAGGAGATCTAAACATGACAACTGAATGAAATGCATGATCTATGTTTTGTTTTTCTAATAATAACAATTTTAGAATACTTGACCAAATAATAAGATAAATTAGATGAATTATTAGATAGTATTGTTCCAATGATAATTTCCTGATTTTGAAAACTGATAGCAGTCAATTTCAGTTAGTAAAAATATTCTTTGTTTTTATAATTATACATTAAAGCATTTAAAGGAAAAGAATGTCAACTTATTTTTACATGACTTATTTTAAAAATTGATAAATATAATACATATTTTATAATACATATAATACATATATATTTATAGTATGTATATATTGTAAGTTCACATGTACACATCAACAGATATATCAAAGTCTACATCTTTCAAAAGTAACCAAAAAGCCATGGTTCTGCTAAACCATGAATTGTATGCCTGGTATATTTAATTAAAATAAATTTCAAAAAAAGGATTTACATACATATTTTCAGGAGCATGTCCAATACAAATGCCATTAAAGTAAATTATTGCAAACTTTTTGGGAGGGGAATTTGGCAAAATGTATCAGCATAAACACAATTTCATATACTTTAATCCAGATAGCCTACTATTAGAACTGTTTTTACAGACATAATTACAAAAACAAAAACTGCAAGACCGGAAATTTAGTTCAGTGGCTTTAGCACTTGCCTAGCAAGCACAGCTACAGGGTCCTGAGTTTGAGCCCCAGTAACACATACAACAATACTGGGCACGGTGACTCACACCCACCAGCAAGCAATACGACACACCACAGTGTGCAGTGGGTGAGTTCTGATTGTTGTGTCAAATCTCAGGAAAGATCCTAGGTGTTCTTGTTTCTTTTCTTTTCATTCTAGGGATTGAACTCACGACACTGGGCCTATGAGGCAGACTCTGGCACCACTGAGCTAAAACCCAGCCATGAAAGACATGGCTTTTTGTTTGTTTTGTTTTGTTTTGTTTTTCTGCAGTACCAGGGATTGAACTCAGGTCCTTGTGCTTCCAAGGTAGATGTGGTACCACTTGAGCTAAATCCCAGCCCCTTTTTTGTTTTTATTTTTGGTACTGAGGATCAAACTTGGGACCTGGAGTTGAGTGGCAGGTGTAGGAGCCACTGAGCTACATCCTCAAACTTGCTAGTTTCTGAAATAATTTGGAGGAGGACACAAGCGAAAACATCACAGGGTTGATAGTAGCAGAAGCGAAAACTACCTGGTGCTTCTCTGCAATCCACATTTCTACTGTAGGGCCTTAATAACTACAGAAAAGGTGAGAGGCAGTTAAGTAATCATGCCAACAAAAACAGCGGGATCATTGAGAACGTTGAGATGCTTGTCTTGTGCTTCTTACTGTTCCAGGCACTTTATACAGATTATTTTTATTTAATTCCCATGTCTCTGTACCTAGTGATTATAATTATATCCACTGACAAGGAAATTCAGTTTTAAGGGGAAGCCAGTTGTTCTATGTCCCACGAGGGGGCAGAGCTCAGATTCAATGGAGGTCTATTTGAGCTAAACTCATGCTTTTCACTGTTTTGTGTGTATTATTGTGTGTTTCTGATATTTTTTTCACACTGACCTAAAAACCCTAATGAATATATTACACACCTTTTAGTACTCTACTGATAAAAATGTTCTTGAATGTCAAAAATCAAAATAATCTACTTCCCCAACCTGTCCTAAATTGAAACCAGAATTATTACACCCAGAGCCTACTCGTTAATGCTTAATACATCCAAAATGTCAAAAAAATTAAATTTTTAATGAGAAGCATTATTCCAAGTGACTGTATGTATGAATTCTTATAAAGATGATAATAAAAATAAGTAGAAAGTAGGTGGAATATCAGCAGAAAAAAGAGTGACAAAGGGGTGAGGAGAACATTTACAAGGCTGTGGCCACAAAAGCGACCCACAGCTGTGGGGAGTTTGAGCAAAAGCATCTGGGGCATGGTTCCAGACAGATGTCCTTCTTTACTGTTATGTACAGGAAAGGAAAACTGTTCTATTATATACAGATAACACAAGGCTGGAGTATTTTCAACGGGAACGTTCTCCCTTGGGGTCATACCTAGCATGCTTTATTACAGTTGCTTCCACATGCTGAAATCATGCATTTTGTTTTAGGCAAAAGAACAACAGAAGCAAACAACTCATTATCACTACAGATCTGCATAAAAACAATTTGCCAAACTTTTTTTCCTGGTGAAAATGTAACTATCCCTGTCTACTCTTTCAATGTTTCACGAAGGTGAACCTGATGGGAGCTGTTGATTAGAGCTCATCTTCCTTCCTTGCCTTGGTCTTTTCTCCTGTCTTTTACTTCCTGCAACGTTCCTAGGGTAATTTATTTGCACTGTTGCTTCGCAAATGAGCCCTGGGAGGTAAAAAAAGTGGGTATCAGGAAGGCCTGAAAGGTCCTCCAGTTAAGTTAATGAGTCTGCACTTACTTAAGTGATCACTTTGATTCAGCGTCTTGGGACCAGTTTCCAGGCCATTTTTAACTACTAAACAAACAGTAAAATCAAGCTGCCAAACCACTAAATAAATTGTATTCTCTCTTCCTATCTGGACAAAAATATCTTATTTTAAAAACACATCAAACATGGCTTTTACATAATTGAAGAAATATGTCAAGAAAATTGAATTTTACCATCGATGTACAAATTTGGGTTCATTGTTGCTTGGGCAGGTGATGTCTGAGTCCATAAGAAAATGAAGATAGTCCATAATTCATAAATTAATTCATACATTATTATGTAATTGTTACATGCTGTTTATTTATCTTGCCTTTATTTTAGGGAAGAAATACTACATAGTTACATTCTTACATCAGGATTTTCTCGTACTTCCATAGTAGATGTTTGATATTATCTTAGGCAAGTTCCATCTTTTGTTTACAGTAACTGATTTTCCTGTACGTTACATTTCCCTTCTTTTTCAGATCTAGTAATTTATGATGGGATGTTGAATGTTGGAAATTTTACATTGCTGATTACTAGAGTTTGTTGTATTTTAAAACAGTTTACATGCTTTTAGGGGGAAGCAATAGAGTTTATTTTGCTGTGTTTGTGATTACTTTGCTGCTTTTGGGATTTGTTTTTAAGTTAGTTTAAGGTGGGTCTAATGTGGTCTATTCTAGGACCAAGTTTTCTTCACTTCCAAAAGATACTCCTTCCAGTCTCATATCCTGCATGTTATCTCTGTATTTTGGGTTAAGAATCCTTCAACAATTTCTGGCTCTATAAACCCTGGGGATTGTTTGTTTTTCATATTCTCAGTAACTGTTTCATCCTTGAAACCTGCTTTTGAGTCTGACCCTATGAACAGTCTTCCATGTATATTTGCTTTAGTATTCAGGTAAAGGACAGGGTTTCCTCACATTTCTGGAGGTTTTCTTTATGTACCTCTCTTCTTTGGGAAGATGAACCCATGAGATTGTCCTGAACTTTGATCATTTGACTGAAGAACGTGTGCCAGATCAAGCTTCTCCTGGCTATTACGCCATAGCAGCAGGCACAGGTGATGGAAGTTTAACCATTTTTAACAGTCTGGGGTGTCGCCTGTTCTTCGATGCAGAACAACTACTTTTCCTCTGTGTTACAATGTGGATATTGTCACTAATAACAATGTATTGTACTATTGTACTCTTGAAAGTGTCTAAGAAAGTGAGGAATATGTGAAGAACTACCTATGTGAATTAGTCTGCTTTCGCTATATCACAGTGTATACATGTTGCATGTGAAAAATATGTAAAATTTTATTTGTGAGTTCAAGATAAATGAACAGCTGGCTATGCCTGTGCATGCTTCGAAGTCTAGCTACTTGGGAGGTGAAGGCAAGAAGCTCCAAATTCTAGACAGCCTGGGAAATTTAGCAAGATCCTGTCTCAAAAAATGTAACAACAATAATAATGATGATGATGATTATAATGAAAATGATAATGATGACTACAGAAGTAACCCAGGTTCAGAGCCCGGGGTTCAATTTCCAGTAGTATGAAAATAAAGAAAGAAATCATTTTCCTCTTTAGCTTCCATCCATTTCAGATATTTATGGCTGGAAGTTAATTACAGTTTATATCATTTCCTCATAGCAGAGACGTAATTCCTATGTTCATTTTTTTTTTTTTTTTGAGACAGGGTCTCACTTTGTAGTTCAGGCTGGCTCTGAGCTCACTATATAGCCCAGGCAAGCCTCAAGCTCAGCAATCCTCCTGTCTCTGCCTCCTGAGTGCTGGGATTACAGGCGTGAGCCACCACGCTCGGCACTGTGGTATGTGGTATTGATGGCTGGTGGGCGTGAGTCTCCAGGCCCAGCATTATATGTGGTTACTGGAGATCGAACTCAGGACCTTGTGCTTGCAAGGCAGGCGCCGGAACCACTGAGCTAATCCTCCGGCCCAATGTTCATTTTCTTGTTAATACTGTATTTCTTTGCTCTAATGTTGTAGAAATGTATGTGGAATTTTTTTGTGATAAATGAGCATATTTTAAATAACTTTGTAGATAACACATTTCTTTGGAAAGATAGGTAGAAGTGTGAAGGTAGAGGAGGAAATGAATTAGGCTTGTGATTTCTCAAGGGAAAGAACAAGTCTAGATTATTTTTTATTCATAGAGTAGTCATAGTGCTTCACCAAATAATTAGCTCCCTAAACCCCATAGGTCAATGAACAGGGACAGAAATGAACTAGAGAGATGAATGAAAACAAAAGTTATTGAATCAGAAGTAGAATTCTTTTGTCAAATGATTAAAAATATACTTTTAAGATCTTATTACATATTGTCCTTTGGCTCTTTAGAAAAATGGCACCAATTTATATGACCCTAAGCTATAAATGCTTTTCCTCATTTTCTTTTGGGCCAACACTGAGCTAAACTGTTTTTATTTTGCAAATAACTGACAAATGACAAACATCCAGGACCATTATTTGCACTGAGGCCTTCAAAACTGGAAGTCAATTTTCTTGCTAGAATTAGGGTCCCATAATAAAAGACTTTACCTGGGCAAAAAAAAAATTGACTCATACTATTATCTAATCATAACCATTTATGCATTCACTATTATCTTTAGATAAATCAACTGGAAAAATTCTAGAAAAATGCATTGTTTATTCATCTAGTACCAGTTTTTAAATCTTTCAGTGGGAAGCATTTTTATTTGCCATACTGTATAATTTTTGTCCTTATCTGAAACTATTAAAATACCATCAAAATTGACATGAAAATGTTTTGATAGGTTGGAAAAGTAGGGAGATTAATGTGTTTTAAGGTCATAACAAACTAAAGTTGAAGATTTTGTGAAAATAGGGCAGTACATTAATGGAAACTCTTCATATGGAATGCAAAGAAATGATGTATAAAAGAATTACTGAAAAATATGTAGCTATAGTCACAAAAAAGAGAGAATCTAGAGAACACAATATAAAGGAAACAACACAACAAGTCTGAGTACATGTATTTGTGTATATATATATATATATTTATTATATACAGTGCATAAAACTAGTATTATTTTATATATACATTTATACAACATATGTATGTTTGACACTTCAAGGTTCTCAGGACAGTCTTAGATAAACTACAGATCCCTTAATAAAATAGAGGGCTGAAAATTAACTGAGCAAAAATCTGGCTGAGACAGCATCTAAGGACCTAGGCTTCTAGAAAGGGAAGCAACTGAATGCCTCTGCACATGTGAAGAATGGGGCCATTTAATTACCTGTTCCCAGCACAGGCAGGTGACAAAACAAACTTTTAGTCTCAGCCAAGGGTCTACTTGAAATAAACTGACAAAAATATCTCTGCTGAATTTGTAACATTAGCCTTATCTTACAAGGTTTAAGACTGGATTTCCACTATCTCTGTAGCCTGGGAACTGTATACAATAAACGAGCCCAGAGACGGATCTTAGATTAATCATGATCCCAGGATATCTTAAACGTAGTAATGGAATTCCCATCATAAAGTCCTAGGAAGAGGAACTCACAATACAAAATTAAAAGACACACAAGGAAACAACCCACAGTGATGGAGTCAACACAGGGGGAAAAAAACCCCAATATGATCAGGTCCAACTCCCAAGTATTAGATTATTGGACATAAAGTATAAAATTAGAATTTTTAAGCAATTAAAATGGTAATACTAAACACATAGAACACGAGAGGTGTAAGCTAAAATGACAATTACTGAGAAAACTTAAAAAGAAAAAATATGTAGTTATTATAATTCTAAAGTTATTAAATGGACTAAACAAGATTATATAAAGATAGAGAATGAATTGGTAGGTTTAGTGAGGAAACTATCGAAAGTACAACACACACACACACACACACACGCGCGCGCGCGCGCGCGCGACCCTAAAACAGCATTCATAGCAGGGAAAAAGCAGTCAAAGAATACATCCAGAATGCTGAGAAAAAGCAGTTTATATTCATATAAACTATCACTCAAATTCTATGTCAAAATGAAGGGCCATTAAGATTTTTAGAAATTGAGGGAGTTTACAAATATTGCTAAATAAATTATTAAGAGAGGAGAACATTAATTTTAGAAAGGAAGGAGATGTAGATAGAAGAAAAAATTTTACATATTCTAAAGTTTAAAGTGATTTATTATAAAAATAAATTTGGTGTTAAATTTAGAGCTATAAAAACAAGATTTTTGAAAATATAGAATAATTACACTGGGCTTTGTGGCACATATTTGTAATCCTAGCACCGAGGGAGCTAGGGCAGGAGGATTGCTGTGAGTCTGAGACTATTTTAGGCTTTGTAATGAGTTCAAGTCCAGTTTAGACTGCATAGCAAACATCTTGTCGAAAGAAAGAAAGAAAGAAAGAAAGAAAGAAAGAAAGAAAGAAAGAAAGAAAGAAAGAAAGAAAGAAAGAGAGAAAGAGAAAATGACTCTATTAACTACTAAGCTACTTTTTCAATCTCTTACTCAGAGTTTAAATGTATTTCCTAGCATTGATACTTTCTCTGTCTTCTTCTCTCTGACTAAAATTGGTTTTCCTGTCTTTCTCTCTGTCTCTTTCTCCCTCTCCTATCTCCCCAGTCAGCTCCAGCTTTCATCTTATTGCTATGTTGATTTCATGAACAAAGTTAGGTGCTATGGGGATTGATTTGTATGATGTGTCCACTCAGCTGCTCAGTGGTGTCCATGTATTTGCTGATGTATTAATGAAGATGCTACATTTTTAGATGTGCTTATGTTCTAAGTCAGGAATGGACTTTGAGTAAGTCATATTTCCTTCATTACTGTGAGTTGGACCTGTCTACTCAGGTAAAGGTGTTAGGAGGAAGGAAGATTGAGGTCCAGTAGGAAGACAGATTTTTACCTCCAGAATGAGATAGCAGTGCCCGGGTTGTAGGGGCAAATTCCTTAAAATAAACCTTTATTTTTGTCATTCTCCCTTCCATTCTTATTCTCCCCGAAGCACTTATTCATGCTTACTGAGGTACCTGACGTGCACTGGTTTCTTATTCTCCAACTCTCGGACTCACCTAGTACATATAACCTTCGATGTAAGAGGAAACAATGCTCAGACCAGAATATAAAGAAATAGATCTTGTTAATACACACTTAGGCACAGCGAAATTGTTATATGCTTAAATAGTTTTAATTTTATTGTTTTTCCACTTTACTAAAGTCTATGTAAAATGAATATTATTCAGCTTACAATGTAACCCCTGTTTTCTCAGTAAATTTCTGCCTATAATAATCTGCTTCTCAAAAGAAAGGAAGAATATTTTCACCTAGTAACTTATGGAGTACAGTATTTCCAGTGAGGAAACCCCATCCAAAATTCCCAGTGACTTAAAAAGTTCCAGTAAGAAATAGTGATTTTACTGGCACACAAAATGTCCACTACAATTATCAATTTCCTTCCATACGCAAGCAATGAAAATAATGATCTCCATTTACACCAACTGAATTTGAGTACATGTGGTGCTCGTCAGGCCAGTAGCCCCTTAGCAAGGACGAAATATTTATATACTCAGTACGACATTTTGACAATGTTTGGCAAACATAATACATTCCAGAATTATGCTGCACAATAAAATATAAAAATTATCATTACAGTAGAAACACTTACCATCTACTAAGGAAGGGACAAATGAGTGAAGAGATAATTTCAATATAAAGTAGTGACTGTGACAGTAGCACTGTCAGTTAATTTATTTCCTCTGCTCCAAATCTACCTACCCCTTCCTCACCTGCTGAAAATACTGAAACAGTTCTCTTCCAGCCGGTGCGATGTTAGACATTGTCAGTAGAGGGCGCAGGAAGGACTCTGCAGGAGCAGGAATGTCCCTTCCTGGTTCCGGTGTGCTTCCCAGTTTCCCAGCTCTCCAGCTCCAGCAGGACACCCAGTGGAGCTCACCACCTGGGACTCTCAGAACCTGTGCTGCAGAGGTCGTTGGGGTCGGAGCTCCAGAGCAGCAGGAGGCTGTCAGGTACTGAGAGCAGCTGTGCCTCCCTAGGCCCAAGGTCCCCTCCAGGTGAGTCCTGCTGGCTTCGAACTGGCTGTGGTTAGAATCACATGGCATCGCCCCAGCAGCAGCTTCAGGATGGGTTCTGTGGTCATCCTGGCAGGCTCCACCTCGGCAAGGCCAGTGGCCACCCCGTGCGGTTCTGGTGAGTTCTGAGTGCCCAGAGAGTTCCGTGGACTCTGTACACGGTGACTTCCTGGTAGTGTTCTAGGAAGTCTGGCCAGTAGTCAGCCAAAGTCCCTGCCAGCTCAACAGTCTTACCTGTACCCCAGCAGGCTCGTTCTGCAGACCAGCTGGGTCATGGCCTTTACTGGAGGTCTACAGCTCGCCGGCCAGCCCTGGGAGTGCCCACCAGCTCTGGCCTGGGCAAGGCCATGGACTTTCACCACCTCGGGCAGTGACCATTTAGGGGAGTGCAAGTCCCAGCATGGGCAGGGCCTTCCTACCTATCTTCAGCCTTGAGGACAGAATCTCAGGCTTCTTGCTGATGTTTAGTTTTTGTGTAAAGAGTTAATAATTCAAAGCCACCCCTCCCCATTACTGTTGCATTCTTTCTACTTATTGGACCCTATCATAATACATTTAACCATTTCTATTCTAATATATTATTCAAAATACTATTATTATTATACTTATTATAATAACTAGCATTGTTGGATCTTAACCACAGATACTGACTAAATTAATGGTACACTGGACATTATATAGAGTAAGTACAGTGATATGCCAAATACCAATATCTGAATTTTTTTTTTGCTTCCCTATGATGCTTATTATGCCTTAAATAATCACATATTTTTCTAATCCCACTCTCTCCTCAGAGAGGCTAATTTTTCTTTTTACCTGAAAATGTATCTAAAAAGTCCATTGTTGTATCTTTAGTTGTACAGTTAGTCCATGTTTAGTCCATTGTAGTCAATGGACTAAAATGGAAAGTTGAAATAGTACAGAGTATATCATACTAGAGAAAATTATTTCTCCAGTTATGAACCAGAGGGCATTATAAAGTTAGCCTCCAAATCCCCAGTCATCTTGGGATGAAGTTTGCAAAAAACGGGTATGAGTGAGCAGATGCTGCCCTTCATCTTTCTGGCACCAAAATTTCAAACTTGAACTTCTGTGTGGGGGGACATGGGCCTGCAGAAGTTCAATAACCAAAGCAATCAGACTGCAGTACTTTCTAGAAGTAAATTAATCACAGAATACTATCTTATACCTTCTGGAAGCAGGGTCTCATGGATCATGGTGAGACACTCTCCTTATTGTTTTTGTAAGGAAATGTAAGTACAGAGATCTAAGACAACATGTTCCAGAGTTCCGTAACAGCAGTTCTCCACTGGGAGCCTGCTTGGGGGAACACTGTTCATCCTGTGCATTGTATCTTAGCAATGTTGGACTCCTTTTCCACATTGCAGTGGCTCAGCGATAAGAGTTTGCCTTAAGTCTCAGAGGAGACTTTGACTTCCAGCCATGCTGGAGCCCTTCTGACCTTAGGGATGCTTAGAGAGGAAGACAATGCATTTTGCATAAAAGATGTGCTTGACATTTTGGCCCAGAGGTGGAATGTCATGGTTTATATCTGGAGGTCCCTCTAAAGCTTATGGAAAGTGATCAGGGGAGCTGGCTTGGTGTTAGGACACGAGACCTGGTCAGAAAAGGCTGAACACTAAGGCACAACCCAGAAGCGTTTCATGTACCACACTGGCTTTGCCCTTCCCTTCTTTCTGCTTCCTGTCCACCATCCTGTGAGCAGATCTCTTCCACCATCCATGATGGTTCTTGCAGTAACTTAATGTGATGTTTTTAGAGAATGTAGATGTGTCTGACAGAGCTTAAGGTGCAAATAAGAGATAACTATGACTTCTGTCATGAAGACTGAGAAATTCTTGGAGTCAGCCAGCTATGAACTAAAACAGGAGCCAAAAGAAAACTCTCCTCCTTTAAATTGTGGCTGTCAGGTATTTTGTCCCCACAACCTGTGAAGTAACTAAGACACACACAGTGGGAAAAAAGGTGAACATAGGTCCTGCCTTCCCGGATTTATTATCCAGTAAGAAAGTGACTCATATGTAATGACAGTTAGGAATTAGGCCAGGGAGGATGAGTGATAAATTGTGTGGCAGCCTCAGCAAGTGTATTCCCGCTTACCAGCTGCAGAACATAGCTGACAAAGGCTTCTTGGAGGACCTAGACTTGTGCATAAATGTGCAAGCAACAGGTAACGGTGCACAATGGAGGAATAAGAGGTGTGGTGTGGCTCAGTGGTAACTTTTTTTTTTTCTGTTACCAGTGATCAAACTCATCACTTTGTGCTTGCAAAGAAGGCAGCAGAGCCACTGAGCTAAATCCTGGCTGCAGTAACTACCTTAGCATGTGCGAGGCATTGGTTTTATTCCAGCACTACACACACAAAATTTCATTTTGAAAATCTAGAAATTGTCTTTTAATCTAGACCTCAGTGGAAACTTAAGTGCTTTGTTAACAAATTGAATTTATTTATTATCATTTAAAGTTTTCTCTTTACTCAAAATGCAAATCTCAAGAAAAAAATCTAATTCTTGTGGCTTTACGGATTTTAATTGGTTGAAATTCCAAGAAACCAAGAAGCAAAGTGGGCATTTGAGTGGGTAGATCAATTCAGTGATTTCACCAAGAAACTGAATTTTTCATTTCTGTTCTTTTTTTTTTTTTTTGTACAGTGTTGGCTTTTTAAAGGCTGATCTCTTTGAGATGCTAAGATGGCTGCATGCTTCCTTATGTGCATATAAAATATGGATGGATTTCTGGGACTTTTAAGAGAAAAGAATGTTCTTAAAGCCTGTGATAAATTTGGCTTCTTCTTCAAAGTTGGATAACAAACTCATTTCTGTACCAATGACCGGTAAGGTAGGGCATTGCTCTAAGATTTAGCAGACCAGTCGACTTCTCTTTGAACAAACGGACTATTTTGGAGAGTATGAGTAGAAAAAGACTTACATTGGGGATCTATTAAGAGGATTGGAAGCGTGTTGCCAGAGCAACTAACAGTGTTTACTGAAATGGTAAAGGGACTTTTAGGAAGACACTTGGGTGGTTGCATGGAAAAAGATTGGAGAATTAAGAAATTACAACAGGGAGACCAGTTGGAAAGCTAAATAAGCAACAGTCCCAAGAAATGGGAGTGACAATAGCATGGGTCAATAGGACAGACTTTAACAGAGAGACAGGCAGGTAGGCAGAGACACACAGAGAGAAATAGAGTGAGCAAAGCTTAATGCCAGGGAATTCAGAAGAGGAAAGAGTTTTATAGAGGGCATGAGGTACTGTGCAGAGAAGATGTAGGCCTAGGCTTGGCCACTCAGTCAACATGGAGTTGGCCCTACTCCAGCTTTTACTGGCTGTATGTTCTTGAGGAAGCTTGTGTTCCTAAGGAGTGAAGACTACTTAAATGCTAATGGACTTTGGCACCAAACAGCATGGAGTTCATGCCCTGCCCCACCCGCTAGCTCTAGCTCTACCCTGGGCTCTTGACATGGCAGCTTCATCAGTACCCCATAGTGATATTCTCTGTCCTTTATCCTGTGCCAACTAGTGTTTTTGTGCTTGTTTTGTGCAGATACTGGCAGACATTACGTAAGTTTGAAATGTACAAGTGTGATTAATGCAACTACAAGATAGTTGATAGTTTTGTGGTAGCCAAATGTGATTTCTGAAAAGAATTTAGCTGTGTCTGGTCAGGAATGAGAGGCAAATCAGTGATAACTAAGACCTTTGTCATCGGAACTGAGATTCTTGGTTGTGGTGATGAGGCTATGGAGAGTAACCTTTGGGAAGCAGATTCCTGAGTGTAAAGAAGTGCAGTAGATGGACAAGGGACATGGAGGAATCGGCTGCTGGTCTGACTGAGGGAGCCCTAGAGACCCATCGTGTCTCAATTTTTGCTTCTGGTTTTGGTTAAGACTGAAAGGAGGGATTAAAGAACCCTAACATGACTCTGCCTGGTTCTCAGTACTTACTAGGTCTGCACAGAAGGGTCTGCACTGGCTTTGCAGTCTTCGGTCAGGGTGATACTCAAAGGTTCCTTTTCTTTCTGCAACTGCACCTTCTAGGAAGTGTTTCCAGATAATTCCACCCATTTCCCAAGACTCCTCCTCTAGGCCATCACATCAGCTGGAAACCCACGGAGATCAGAAACCCGGCAGGTGCACACGATTGTATAGATGCCAACGGTAGACCTGAGCTCTTCCGTTAAGGATTCACAGCTGCTGGTGGGCTGCACTGTTCAGTGAAGGACAGTTCAGAAAGCGCAGTGATCCGAGGGCGTGCTGTGCGCAGGGGTGGGGCTGGTCAGTGCGGGGCTGGTCAGCGCGGGGCGAGGGGGGAGGGCAGTGCCTGATCTTGAAGCGAGGGTAGAAGGACCCAGAGCAAGAAGGGAGCGGTGACATCCTGGGCCCAAGATTGGGCCAGTGGGCCGAGGACATGGGTGGTAGGGACTGAAAAAATACCCGCTCCTCTTGTCCGTATTTCCCTGTGGACTTCGACAGGCTCGGCCTTCCGGTTATTTCAGGCTCCTGCTCAGCCATGAACGTTTCTTAGTTTTGCAGGCTTGAGCAGCTAGAGGCTTCTCGGAATGAGTGTTGTCTGCTAACCAGTGTCGCTGCTCTTGGATTCAATGGTGGCAGAGTGAACGTGGCTTGGGTATCTCACCATCCTGAATCACACATCAGAGAGCTGGAGAAAGGGGGAAAGGGTCAGCATGGAAACATGAAGGCAAAAACAGTGGTAGTGGAAAGCCCAGTTCACCTGTGCACGGCACTTAAGACTGAAACACTTTGTTCCCGTTTTTAAGCCCCTGCCTGGCCCTGAAGAGAAAGCACCAGGAGGAGAAGAGCACCGAGTGCACACAGCGCGCCTTCCGGGGTAGGTGTCACTGACAGGTGACCTGGCGAACCCACCGTTCATTCTTGCACGAACTGTCCGGGGACTGAGCCGCGGAGCAGGCTTGGGTTCTCTGCTGAAGCTGAGGGCCCACATGGAAGAGTTAAGATTCAAAATAATGTATTATAATACAGCTTGCCACTTACATGTCCCAATTTTTAAAATACTCTTTAAGAAAATTGTCCAAGCGGCAGATTCCTCTGGCATAAAGATCAGTTAGTTTGCAGAACAAAACTAGGAAATTGGTCCCTCATCTATCTGAGACTGTGATTTTTAGCCCTGAACCCTTCGCTGCCCACGCCCCGTGTGTGGTCCTAGAGGCCATTTTATTGCAGGGAGAGTTAAAGACTATAATCTTTTGACAGCATCCAAAATATGACAACCTGTAAAAAAAAATTTATTTCCTTTTGCTAAGTGCGTACAGTGTCTTCTCTCCCTTTCTCTCCACTCCCAGTCCGGGGCAGGGAAAGGAGTGGGGTCCTCTGCCTGTTTAAGTTCCCCTCCCCGACGCCCGCGTGCGCGTTGCACGCCCCTTTTGCACGGCTGTGGGACGCCGCAGCTGCCAGGCCTGGGGCGCCGGGACGGAGCATGCTCCGTGCTGCTCTCTGGCTGGCGGAGGCGCTGGTTTGCGGGGGCGCGCGGGCGCCGCAGCTGCAGCTCGTTCCTGGAAAGCGGCTGGATAACCTGCGGGGCACCGCTGGCTGCCGTGGTCCGGGCTGCGGAGCTGCCGCGGGGCCCTGCGGCCCAGGAGGAGGAGGATGGTGCTGGTCCTGACGCGGCTCGCGCGCTGCCTGCACCGC
Source organism: Thryonomys swinderianus (assembly GCA_004025085.1). Taxonomy (NCBI): domain Eukaryota; kingdom Metazoa; phylum Chordata; class Mammalia; order Rodentia; family Thryonomyidae; genus Thryonomys; species Thryonomys swinderianus. The sequence goes on along the minus strand of PVIC010016486.1, from coordinate 17,659 downwards.
AGGTAAGCGCCGGCAGCCGCTGTGTTTTCAGACCGAACCTACGCTCTGCTCGGGAAGAGGTGGCGAGGGTTGGTTTTGTTCTAACTCGGCTAGTTTCGGCTAGTTTGTTCTTGAGGGAGACGGAGGGACTTTCCCGCTGTTTTTAACAAGCCTTTGGGGTGGACGTTAAAGAGGAGCACCGGAGCGCTTCCCACCTCGAGAGCCGGGCTCTGAAATTTACCCGCTCCATAGCGGTTGGTCTTGAACCTACCAAGCCTGTTTGCATGGGCAAAATGAAGAGAGAGCTACTTCAAATTTTTCTTAGATCTCTGTCAAGGGAGAGGAACTTCATGTGATACAGGTAAATTGATACCAGGGTCCACATCCTTTTCCAGATGAGAGAGAACAATTGATAATAAGATGCAACATTAATCTCAATCACTCTTCAGTGTTGGCTGGTTAGGGGGATACGCTCGCTACCCAGGTGTCTTGTTGTTTACTAGAAATAAAATGACAGTGCATGCAAAATTGAACAAAACCAAGCCTTCAGGGCTTGCTTGTCACAAAGCCCACAAATGTAAATAAAATGGGCACTTCTCTGAGTGTGTGGAAAAACTTGTCCCAGGGAAGCCCTTCCCAAATGTGGTTTGAAATTTTGGTGACAGTGGTGGATCAGACCTTTAGATGGCTCTTCCAGGGAAAGGAAAGAACAAGCCGAGGTACAAAACCCCGGGGGTCCGGGTCCTGCACTCGCCCAGACCACAGAGGGAACGAATGACCCAGAATGTCACAGCTGCGGCTGCTCTCAATTGGCTGGAAATTTTAAAAGAAAGGAGTTCATGTTCCAGTAAGTGAGACAAGAGGTCTACAAACACCACCTAACCTTTAGCAGCTGGAGCCAACTGGGCAGAAAAAAAATCTTTCTAGTTTGATATTAGACTTTGTTACTTTGCTTAGAGATAAACTTTTCAGCGACATATACCAAAACTGTTATTTTCTTAAAGTTTGAAGGGATTGTTTTCTATGAAAACTAAAGCAGAATATGAATCGTGCAAGGCTAGACTTGATTTTGAGAGGTAGTTGGGAAAACATTGGGATTTGTGGACAGATAATTGCTCTTAAAGCCTTTTGAAAGCATCATTTAATGTTCACAGTGCATTCCCCAGTGAGGCGATTACACTCGGAACAAATGGTCTCTTGTCAGAGACAGACGCAGCACAGCTCAGAATCTGCTTACTGTGGGGTGGGGCTGCTCCGTGCCACGTCCGTCCCCGTGGTCCACGCAGATCCACGTGACATAGTGCCCAGCTGACCCTTAAGGTTGAGGGTGGCAGACAAGCAAGGAGAGAGCGTGCTTCAGTCCTAATGGGTCAATTAAAGACCCTCAGAGCAGCCGGTCCACTGATTGGGCCACGCCAGAGCAAAGGGAGAGGCACAGTCTTGAGGGCCCTGCTTCTGGGAAGATAGACTTCCACAGAGACACATCGCCACTTCTGGTTTGTGCTGGAGGGACTCGAGCCCAGCTGCGCTCAGGCCACCGGCTTTTGTGAGGTCTGGTTACTTTTACAGCAGCTTGGAGAGGTCTGGTGTTTGCTCTTTTCTTGGGCTAAATGTCGGAGCACAGTCCTCATCACACCCCACCTCCAGAGCCGTGGTCCAGGTGGGCCCAGAGAGGAGCTGCCTGGGGCCCCTGACATTCACTGTGGCCTCTGCCTTTTCCCTGAGTACACTGAAGAGCTCTAAGGTCCCTGTTCAGACATCTGTCTGTCTGAGGAATTAACAGAAGTGCCCTTTGGAGAAGCCCCCTGGGCTCAGGACTTGAAGGCAAAGACATCCTTCCAGGCTCTGCCTCAGCTTCCTGTGGGGCTTTTCCGGCAAGGTGTCTGTAGGTCCCGGCTCTGCAGTGACGTTTCTGTTCTAGTTGGACATCAGCTGGGCTCTGGTGTCAAGTGACACGAGTAACAGAAGGAACAGGACAAAGGGAGGCTGCTCTGTTCTTCCTTCCCTTCCTCCCTCAGTCGCGACACAGGACAAGAAGTAAAATGATTGCCGTGCTGTCATCATGTATCCTGTTTTACTGGGTGAGAACGGGAGGCATCTCATCCTGTCCCAGTCTGTCCTCTCTCTGTGACCCACAGTATCTGTTTCATGGTCACAGAGAGCAGATGAAATTGGGTAAACTCGCTCAGAGTTTGTCTGTGAAGCAAATACTTGAAATAGCATTTATTCCATGTTCTCTTAACACGTCAGTAGCACCAGAACTTGGATCCTAGTACACGTAAGAATGCATTCTCCTTTTACTTAAGATTTATGTCTGGCTTTTTTAAAAATTTTTTGCCCTCCCCCATACCATTTCTGGGATGGGATAAACTAAACTAAATTTTCGAAAAAAACAAGGGCTCAGTGGTAGCTTTTCCCTTCTTAAAACCTGGACCAAGAAATCTCCTAAGTATTCTCAGCAGAAGACCTTGTGGTCAAAGATTTATTTTAATAGCAGGAAATTTCTGCTGTCTCCAGCATCAGATTTTTTTCATCACTATAAGAGAGCAAATCACCTGTGTGTAGCCTGCATGGTTTAGTCCTGGACCTGCTCATTGATTGATTTTGATTGAAGAAATGTGTTTCCCATTACTTAGATGACTCGTAGCTTTGGTTTTAGCAATTTAATGGAAGGATAATTGTATCTGCACAGAAGCAGAGGTGCACAAGCATTAACTGGAATGTAGGCAAGAAGCCAGAAATATCAAATTAGATAGGACTGATATATTCGTGTCCGAGATTGCCAGGAATTGGCTGTTGTCAAGGGCACCGTTTGCTCTCAGCCCAGCCAGTGGCTTTCAGAGCATCACTGCCGGGAATACAATCTGAGAAGACAGACATGCTGAGGATTGAGAAAAGCCTGGCATTGTTTCTGTGACATTTCCTGGCCAAACAGCTCAGCACTGCTGGATAACTGTGGGTAAGGGCTGGCATCTTTGCCAGTGTGGCTGTCCAGTTGGAATCTGAGTATTTGCTTGTCTTGATGTTGCACAGAGCGGACAGAGAATGGTGGAGAACGTGGCTTGGGAAGGTCACTCTGGGCCTGGAATGGAGGTGACCCCTGTGGCCGTGGTCCTGTCCCTGGTTTCCTAGTTTGTCCTAGAGGTAGTTGTAAAGTACTAGGGCTAGGATGGAGTTCTTGTTGGATAGAACTTAATAGTCAGATGGGTATTGGGCCCTCGAGGAAGTTGGCACAAGACATAATCATCAAAATTATGGCTTATCTAAAGGGAGCTGGGTCTCAGGACAGAAAGGCAGTAGCCCGGTCTGCATGCCTTCCAGAGATGAAAGGCAGTCAGTGGTTATACTGTAATTAGCAACACATGGCCCAAGAGGCATCAGGTGCATCGGACATGTGGGTTCCTACTCCTTCCCCTTCCTAGAGATGCCTGTATTCTTTTTTTTTTTTTTTTTTTTTGCGACAGGGTCTTACTTTGCAGTTCAGGCTGGCCGTGAGCTCACTATGTAGCCCAGGCAAGTCTCGAACTCAGCAATCCTCCTGTCTCTGCCTCACGAGTGCTGGGATTACAGATGTGAGCCACCACGCCCGGCGAGATGCCTGTATTCTTTTCACGCACCCTTGCTATGTGACTTTTTCCTATTGGGTCAGTATTAGCTAAGAGGCTATGCTTGGAATTCTATGGGTTGATTTTAGTTTAGCCCATGTTTTACCTACATTGTGACTTTGCTCTATATATTACTGCTGACAAAGGGCCTCTGTGGCCACTCGGGAACCCGCCTCGAAATCCAGAAGCCAATCTTCTGTCCCTTGTTTCCAATAGATCTCTCCTAACTTCCTCCTTTTGTTGGCGACTTCACATCTCCATGATGGTGTGAGATGCATGTGACATCATCTGACAGGTGGCGCTTTCTAGTTCTTTCTTACCAGAGTGTGTGCACGTGCCCATGTGAGCGGCTGAGGTAGGGAACACAGTGTATATGTGAGGCTGGCAGGAGGCAGGGACTGGAGTGCAGAGGAGGAGGGAGGTGAGGCCAGGGATTCGTAGCTGAGGGCTGGAGACTGCACTGTGAAGGTGCAGAGAGGGACACGCTGGAGGGTGTCACCTCTGAAAGCAATAAGGCTCCTACCTGGAGAGCCTTGTAGCGTCAGGACAGCTGAGCCCTCAGAGAGATGCTATTGTAGGTGTGTCCTCATTACTGCTTAAAAACATTAGTATTTTTGTATTTTATTTTGAAGCTGTTAGAGTGACTTCTCATAAGTTATTTTATGAAATAAACATTTAATACCATACTTCTCTGTTCTCAGTCTACAATTCAGCACCCCTAACCCGAATAGGTTTCATCTATATTACAAGCTTGCTGCTCCTGCTACACTTCCTGACTTCCTTAGGTCTTCCCCTTCCTAAAATCTCCTCAAAGAGGCAGGAATATCTTCTCCAGCTTTTTCTTTCCATCTAGTAAGGGGAAAAATGTCTACACAACTTCAGAAATATTTGACACAACTTTGGCTTCCTCCAGTCTACAAGTCATTCTTTTGGTTAGACCCAGTCATGTTCTTTTTCACAGGTTCTTTCAGACATGTTCCCGCAATATAGTTCTTCCTCGTCAGGTCCTCGTGATCTGGACTGACCTGTTACTTTATTATGCCCATCTCCTTCCTTTCTCACAGTGTTACCCATGGACTAACTATGTTGGTCCACTGCTTTTTGAACATGTTCATCTTGAGTTTTAAGCCATTCATATTTCCTTTGCCTGGAGTATATTTCCACTACATATGCATCATGATCCTTTTCAGTGCTGGCCTGATGCCACCTGCTTCAGAGCTTCTCCTTCCCTGTATACTCCCCAAGCAGGGTGGTCAGTATTTCTTTCTAATCAATTCATTTTTTTCTTCTATTAGATTTGAGGTTGTGCAGGCAGGTGTATTTGCTGTGGCATAGAGTGCACCTAATAAGTGCTTGTGATGTGAGTGACAAATGACACACAACACAGTATTTCCTTTTACTTTACAGTCTGCTCTTCCCCTGACAGCAGCGTCCAGCTTAGAAAAGTTGTGCTTATAAGTGTCCACATTGGTGCCATCATGGCCGTTGACTTAAGTATCCTGTACAACAAAGGTCAGAGTTTGTGACAGACACTATGGCCTGCAGAGCTGAAAACATTTATTTTCTGGCCCTTGACAGTAAACATTTGCTTCTCTTTGTTCTAACCTGTGGAAGAAGCTAGAAGGAGGCAGACCCCGGTGATGGCGGGGAGCAACATCTCTCAAGTTGTAGCTGTAAGGTTCTTCTGCGGAGTGGTTCATTGCTAAGGTCCATGCCGACTTGCATTTTGAGCCTAAGAAACTATGAGTGAAAATCTCCTGCTAGCTTTGTTTTAGCAGTTACAATGTGGGTGATGTGGACCTAATTTGCTTTTGGAGTAAACAGTAATTCCCAACATGAGCATAGATTAGAATGGCCTAGAGGTGGTGATGAGACACTGTTCTGAGTTCTAGTTCCCTGGGCCGGAGGGGTCCCGCGGAAAGTGGGCGGGGAGTGGAGGCCCACGTGGTCCTGATGTCAGGGCCCAGAACCACTGGTCTGGAAGGTGCCTCTGGATCCTACCCTGTGTTTCTGAATCTCCTACAGAGTTTAAGCAAGCTTTATTTATTTATTTATTTATTTGTAGTTCTGGGGATTGAACTCAGGCCCTTGTGCATCCAAGGTTGGTGCAGTACCACTTGAGCTAAATCCCCAGCCCAAACAAGCTTTTTTTTTTTTTTTGAGACAGGGTCACTATGTAGCCCAGGCAAGCCTCGAACTCAGCAATCCTCCTGTCTCTGCCTCCCAAGTGCTGGGATGACAGGCGTGAGCCACCACACCCGGTGAAACAAGCTTTATTTTTAAAAATATGCTTGGATCTCAGCTCAGACTCATCAGGCAGAATCCCCAGGCATTGCAGTCCTATATTTTAAGAAGGTTTCTGAAGTATACGTACTTAATCATCATGCTTTTACAATTCCTGTACGACTTTTGTTGGCTAATGGGTGTATGAGATGTTTTGAGTGTAAGTTGGAAGCAACAATTTGATACAAATTTCATTACATGCTCCTTTAAAAAAGAAAAAACTTCTAACTGGAATTTTGTCAGTGGACTATAGTGAAACTAGGGTCCAAAATGGACTCTGTCTTCAGCAAAATTCTCTTATGTTAGTTAATTTGATAAGCACTAGATTGCAAATTCGTGTCTCCACTGTGATTGTGGGTATGCTGGGACTTCTCCCTTTCCGTGTTCCTTGATGGTTAGGGAGATTTTATTGGGGGGGGGGGGGCAAGTGGCCACGTGATGCTGTTTTTCCATGGTAGTCATGTAACAAGTGCCTACTAGAAGGGGAGAGGCTCTTCCTGCCCTGTAGGGAGTAGGGAGAAAGTCTTGTATCCTTTAACAACCCAATGAGTACAATGAGTACTTTTGTTTAGAGGATCAGTTTCCTCTCTAGCATATTTTCAGCGACTGTACGACTAGTTGTACTTTAAATAATTTGTGATATTCTGAAGCCAATATTATGACAGAACACAAATAAGGCAAGACAACAGTGAAGAAATAAATGCAGAGGCAATAAGTCCTTTGCTCTTCAGTAGCCAGTCAACAACTATGACAGTCTACAGGCATACAGTACCCTTCAAGCACTGTTTATGAAGGGTGTGGATTTAGCCATGCTTTTGGCCTGTGTATTGTTTTAATTATTTGGTTTTAAAAGGATAGGAATAATTATAAAGACGTGGCTTTGTGGACTTCCAAATCCATACAATAAAATAGCCATCAATTTCTTAAATTACATGATTTTATATCATAGAATCATGATTACTAATGTGAAATGTTGGAATATGTATTTGACAAAAGGTTTAACATGAATAATGTTCTCTAGTATGGAAGAGCTCATTCATTAAGTACATTGGAATACTTCAAATTCCAACCTGGTTGTTTTCAATAAAGACTGTTTTTGTTTTGTTTTTTTTTAATGCATTTCATGAAGATTGGAAAGGATGTTTAGAAGCTATTGTGAGTTAAATGGAAATGAACATCTTTTTTAAAAGTCTTTCCTTAGGAATAATACATACATATATCGCCTTCAGTCCTACAAAGAGGAGCTTTAATTCCTAAGGATTTTTTGTTTGTTTGTTGTAGACAGGGTATTTAGCAAGGCCACCCAGCCAGGCCGGCCTTCAACTTGCCACGCTCCTTTCTCAACCTTTGAAGTAGCTGAGATGACAGTTGCATATCCTTGTGTTTGGCTAAGAGCTTATTTTTAGGGCTTCTAGAAAGCCATAGACTGCAGAAATATCCCAGAGTAACAGATTATAAATTTATTGTCACCACAATTATTAATAATGTTGTAAGCATACTCATTACAAGTATAGGGTCTAGTAGTAAACTACTAGTAGTAGTGTACTGGAAGAATATATATATTTCTCAGTGATGATAAATATATTTTGTTTAACCCAACCATTGTTTTTGTTTGTTTGATTGTGACAGGGTCTCACTTTGTAGTTCAGACTGGCCTTGAACTCAGCAATACTCCTGCCTCTGCATTTCAAGTACTGGGATGACAGACATGAGCCACCAGTCCCGGCACTGTGGTGTGTGGTACTGATTGCTGGTGGGTGTGAGTCACCACACCTGGTATTGTTGTATGTGGTTACCTGGGATTGAACTTGGGACCTTGCGCTTGCTAGACAGGCACTGGAACCACTGAGCTAAATCTCCAGCCCAACTCAACCACTTATTGCCTAGTCATTGAACTCATTTCCCAGTGGAAATGTTCTAGATCCTTTCCTCATTCATAGGCGAGACCAGCTCCCTGGGTGTAGATCAGAGTGAGCCTCTTATTCTGAGCACAAGTGGATGACTTGCCTGTTCTGCATGCTTAGGATGCAGTGTAGGTCGGTGGATTCCCAGTGTCCAGTGCTATGGCTGGGTTCACGCTGTGCCCTGTTCTTGGCTTATAGTGTTGCTGTTGCTTTCTTGAAATTCTTAACACTTTTTGAATAGTGCTCCTGCATTTTTATTTTGCACCAAACTATGGACTGAAGCATCTACGTACCTGCGCCAAGATAACCCTCTCCACCTGTTTGCAGGTGTTGGCTATTTTGTCCGAGCAATAAGAAGGCAACTCAGACATGAGTGGAGACATAGAAAGAACAAAACCACAACAAAGGGTGAAGGATAGAAATGACCCAGAAAGGGAAGAGGGATCTTTAAACATTTGATAATCTCCTTCATTACCTGTGTAAATATGCCCTGAGCATGTGTTCTAGGTTAAGTGTCTTGCTCTTCCTGGTGCTAGGCATGCAGGGGCTGGAAGAAAGATTAATCCTTGATTTCATGGAACATGAAATTCACTAGGAGAAAAGAGAGATAATTGATACATGTGCAGTGGGGATGTTAAGGAGTATAGATACTATGGAGGTTCCACAAACAACTAAAGACAGATTACCCTATGGGCCAGTCACTCCGCTATTAGAAATGTATGATTTCACTTTCTTTGGATATATCAAAGAGATATCTATATTTTCATGTCCACTATGACATTGTTCACAACAGCCAATATTTGGAATCTTGTGTCCACCAATGAGTAAATGGATGAGGGAAGTTTGATCTACATAATACAGTGTAATATTCTGACTTAATAAGAGAAGTCTTTGTCATTTGCAACACCATGAATGAGCCTAATGGATATTATGTTAAATGAAACAAACAAGTCAGAAAAATAAATGCTATATAATCTCATTTGTATGTGGCATTAAAGTCACATGGAAGCAGAGAGCAAAGGGGTCATCAGGGGTCTGTGGCTGGAAAAAAAGGGTGAGTTGGGGCAAAGTTGGTCAAAGAACACAAGATAAGATCCATTATCATACAACATGGTGACTATTGTTGAATTATGTTCTTGAAAATTTCTTAGATTTTGTCCTCTTATTACAAAAAAAGATGAATATGAGGTAAAACGTGTTAATTAGCTGGGTTTAGCTATTCCATACACTTGAAACCTGTAAATGATAAATATTTACAGTTTGATTTGCCAGTTAAGTAGCTGGAGAATGAGTGATGGACCCATTAGAGTTATGAGTACTGTGGCGAGAACATAAGGTGTTACACGGGAGATCATGGACCCGGCAGTGGGCGGTCAGCGTCACAGCGTCCTCCCTGTCTGCATTCCTCACCACACTTACTGCACTGACATGTCCATTCGTCAGGAGCTCAGCTCTTCTATCTCAGGAGCTATCAGCACATTCATATTGTGGCCAGGCTACTGCAGACGTGGTGGTACAATGTGATTGGTGAAGGCTGCGCCGAATTTGCCACGGTCCACTTTATCAGCACTGGAGCACCAAGTGCCCTTCCCAGGTGTCGGTGTGAATCGCATGTGTGGAGTGCGACTTGGCACTATCCTTGTGTTTCTCATCCCTACACCACCGGCTGGGGGGAAACAAAGGCAGGGAACCAACAGTGATACTTGTTGCTGCTAATGTCTGATTTCTCTGTGCAGTGGACCTCAAGTTATGGCCAGCCTGACCTACGAACTACTTAGGTTACGACCAGAATTTCAGTTTTAACTTAGCAACAAAACTTTGAGTTATGACCCAAATGCTGGCTGCTGTGTTTCCAGACAGTCTCAGATACAGATGTAACCCTCAAAGAGTTTTAGAAAGAACAGGGCAACACCTTTCCTAGGTGGGGTTCACTGAGAAGTCCTGGGCCTGTGTTTCTCAGGACACTGACATCTGCCTGTGCCCAGGAGAGAGACTATGAAGGCTGTGTAGGAGCTTGAACCTTCACTGACCAACCTGAGTTACAAGGAGCCCTCGGAAATGAATTGAGTTCATAAGTCAAGGGTCTACTGTCATGCTTCTCTCATTTTATAATTATTAAAATTAGGACTTGTTAATAAGTAAGGAGATATTTTAATATTCAGTATTTGGAATAAAAAATGAGCCAGGCATGGGTGCACAACTGGAATCCCAGCACTGGGAAGGCTGAGGCAGGAGGATCATTTCAAGTTCAAGGCCAACCCGGGTTGCATGGTGAGCTGAAGTCCAGCCTGAACTGCATCAGGAGACCCCCATCTAGAAAAAATAAAAAAAGATCTAATCAATAATGAATTGCATGAAAATGTAGATCTTTAAATACATTATATAATGATGTCCATTGCCCTCCTATGCTGGGGCATCGAGTGCTTGCCTACTGTGTGGGGGTGCACAGGGCTGGGCAGAAGAGTCACTCTCCTTCGTCCCTTTATGGTGTGGAAGTTTGTTTCGCTCAAAAGTCATAGGTTGAAATCCTGTCCCCCATGGTGGGTATCAGAAGAGCTGGCCTTGGCTGGGTACTTGGGACTGGATTTATGCCCTTGTGAGGGGACCATGGAGGGCTGGTTGGCTCTCGTACCGTGTGACAATACATGGCAAGAAGATGCCAACTCCGAGAAGAAAGTGGGCGCTCGAGCTTCCAATCTGATTCTTCTGCCTCAGCCTTCAGACTGCGAGATACCTGGCTCTAGATGCAGTAAATGTGTATTCAGAACAGATTCAGTACTTGATTTAAATCTAGGGTTTTCAGCCTCTTGGACCCTGTCACGCACTCTCATTTCACATCTAAAGAGAAGTGAGATGCAGAGGAGAAAGTAAGCATTCTGCTTCAGGCAATGGGGATTGTCTCACTTTGAAGTTGTAGAGGATGTTTAGCATAATAGTTATAAACACGGAGAGAGTATATGTGTGTGTGCGTGTGTGTGCTTACGCGGTGCCTGGGATCAAATCCAGGGCGTCTCTCATGCTCTACCACTGAACTACACCCACAGCCACACTCTGGATTAGATCCTGTTTTGCCCCCAGCACATGTGTGAGCAGACACACACACACACACACACACAGACACACACACACACTCTTGGAATTCATTTCTTGAAGGCTTCAGTCCCTCGCACAGCCTGGGAAAGAGGCTGTGCTCCCTTCCTGGGTGAGCTGCGGGAACAAGGTGATAGGCCCTAGTGAAAGAAAATTAAAGTTATTCTTTAAGCTAAAATGCTTCTATCAAAAAGATATTTCCAGGAGACATTTTAAGAATCAAATAAAAATATGATTTTGTATGGTAGCAGTCATTTTTATGAAACATTAGCTTTTGTTAAATATTAGTGCCTTCCTAAGTGTTATATTTTTTTTGTGGGGGGCAGGATCTCACTTTGTAGTTCATGCTGGCCCTGAGCTCACTACGCAGCCCAGGCAAGCCTCAAACTCAGTAGTTCTCCTGAGTGCCTCCCGAGTGCTGGGATTACAGGTGTGAGCCACCACGCCCGCCACTGTGGTGTGTGGGATTGATTGCTGGTGGGTGTGAGTCATCACACCCAGCATTGGATGTGGTTACTGGGGATCAAACCAGGGACCTTGTGCTTACTAGGCAGGCGCTGGAACCATTGAGCTAAATCTCTGGCCCCCAAAGTGTTATTAATATAGTACCAAGCATGACTTCTTGTTTTGTTTTAAATTATAGCTAATGCTTAGTACTGTGTATTGGGTGCCAGGTATGTGTGTCAGCACATGCAGCCCACACAGAAATCCAGATAAGTTATCACCCAGTTGGACAGATGTTGGCCCCCCAAAAGCAGGAGGGGAGACTTATGTGGGCCGGTAAGTAGAGAGCAGGGTTGGAGACTCACCGGGCAGTCTGTGACACTGTATCACATACATTGGACCAGAGGAAAGAACAGTCTTGAGTAAAAACTCTTGTGGATTCTGATGCAGTGGAGGATGGTGCTAATGCTGTAGGAATGCTCAATATGGAAAAGAGTTGGCATTAATTGGCAGTGTCTGTGAGTCACAGGTTCTACTAGGTAGCTGGCGCATTGTTTTTCTAAATTCCTCACTGCAGTTCTCTGCACCTGTCTTACTCATCAGCAAGACATGCCTGACACCCACAACTGCAAGGAGAGGTTTATCTCAGCTCACCGTTCCTGGAGGTTTCAGTCCATAGCAGGCTGGCTCCAGGGCAGAGGGCAGAGGGCAGAGGGCAGGGCAGAGAAGAAACTATCCATGGCCGGGTAGCAGGAAGCAGACATCAAGGGAGGATCTTCTAGGGCACGCCCCCACTGACGTCTTTTCCAATCAGGCTTCACCTCCCAGCATCACCCTTAGCTATCAGCTCCTCCCTCCATGCACTGACAGATAAGTATGAGACCCCTATGATCCAGTCGCTGCCCCAAAGCCCCTATAAGTACATGTGTCTTTGGAAGGACATCTAGATTGAAACCATAACTGTGGTATATCTATCAGAGAGGTCATTGTATTTTACAGATGATGAAACTGCATCTCAGAAGTTTGTAACTTGCCCCAAATGGACTTATTAATCTTGAAAGCGATTCGATGACTTTTTAATGGGCATTATGTGTATCTGAGTTCTGTGCTGCCGAAGCTATTAATAGATGATGATAAGAATAAAGAGGATAAAATTGAGACTGTTGTGCAGTCTCCCAAGGTAACATTTAATCCCAGGCCTATCAGGAATTATTTGTTTTACCTTCAAAAAACAGTATTTTGGCTTTATGTGGATAACAAAGGAAGGACTCAGGACTAGATGTTCTTTTAAGAGTCAGAATTGGGCCTGGGACTTTGGCTGAATATATTCCCTGAAGGACCACTAGATGGCGCCTGAGAACAAAAGAGGTGGCAGACATTTCTAGGATACATCCTCCCTCATTTCAGACTGAATTTATTTTCTGCAATGAATGACTGCTGATTTCAGGCTCCGGATAACTAATGTAAGGGACACTTGACCTTATATTTTGCCAATACAAAACTACTTTATCTCCATTTGGAGAAGAACTTTGAGAAATCTAAGCAGAGAGGTAGTTCTTTATTTTTAGCAGAACAGTAACTGTATAGATTGCCTGGCAAAATTTTCATTAAATAACCTTGGCCTTGACTGTAGCATAGTGAAAGCAGATTGAGTTTGTGAGGAAAGATGATAGTCGTGAAGCATTCTCATGGACTCTATAACATGTATGTTACAGGAATGCAGACTTGAGACATGATGCAAGGTGCATAGAAATCAAAAAGCATATGTGTTCTCTAGAGAGCTGTCTTTTTAGGTAATGAAACTTCCAGACTTTGGACTCCATTCACTTGATCATTTGTATTCTTCCTCTTTTTTTTGAGACAGGGTCTCACTTTGTAGTTCAGGCTGGCCCTGAGCTCACTATGTAGCCCAGGCAAGCCTCGAACTCAGCAATCCTCCTGTCTCTGCCTCCCGAGTGCTGGGGTTACAGGCGTGAGCCACCACACCTGGCACCTCTTTTTGTTTGTTTTTTGAGACAGAACCTTATACCTGTGAAGAAATCTATGCTGACGTCAAATTCATTATGTAGTCCAGGCTCACCTCCAATTTATAGTGAGCCTCCTGCCTAGGCTTCTGGGTACTAGCATTACAATCATGTACTACCATACCTGGCTTGTATTTTAACTCTTAGTTATATTTTTATTTTGCACTTTTTATGGCCTATGCTGCTTTTGAGAAGTACAATTGAGCGAGGCTGAGTAAAAGGCATAGAAAACAAGAATGATTATGATGAGGATGGAGACAAAGAACTAAGCATTCAGATTAGGTGCATCAGTGAGGCACAAGCCTTAGAGTTTTGCTTCTTTTTTCTGAATGTCTCTGAAGTCTTAATAGTAATGGTGCTTAGAAAGGTTAGTTTAAACAGGTTTCCTTTAAAAAGTACCCTTCCCAGGGGCTGGAGGGTTAGCTCAGTGGTTCCGGCGCCTGCCTCACAAGCGCAAGGTCCTGAGTTCGATCCCCGGTTACCACATATAATGCTGGGCGTGGAGACACGCCCACCAACAATCAACACTGCATACCATAATGCCGGACGTGGTGGCTCACGCCTGTCATCCCAGCACTCGGGAGGCAGAGACAGGAGGATTGCTGAGTTCACGGCGGCTTGCCTGGGCACCATAGTGAGCTCAGGGCCAGCCTGAACTGCAAAGCAAGACCCTGTCTCAAAAGCAAAAAAAAAATACCCTTCCCACATAGAAGAAGATATTGTTGAGTATGTCTCCAAAGTGCCTTTGCTTTCTACAACTACATGGAATAATTATTTTAAAATTTTAGTTAAAAATCAAGCATCTGTGACTAATGTTTGCTGCTATCTATTGTCCCATTTAACTCTACCAGTTCTGTGAGGGAGGGCACTTGGTTGCTGGGTTATCAGCCCATTTTATGGATAAAAATCCTGAGGCTTAGGGAGTAGGTAATAACCCCAGGGCTGCGTGGAGATGGCACGGAGGACCCAGCTCTGTCTGATTAAAGCCCAACTTTGAAATGCGCCAGTATGGACCCCCCTTGATGAGTGGCGGTTAGAGACCAGCCCTGTGGCATAGTGTGAAGGACCTGAATATTCTTTAGCTGCCCTCTTGGTGTGCTGTTTGTTTCTTCTGCGTGTACTGTGTCTTTCTTCCCAGCTCCCGTGGCGCGATAGATTATATGAGTACCTCGAAATCTGTTTCCTTCCCAGATAAGATGATGCTTCGACCCAAATTCTAATGCCAGGGACAGATCTAGGAGACTTCTGCATGTTTAGGGGCTGCTTTGGTCTCATTCACCTCCAAATCTGTATGCGACTTGAGTTCGAGATATAATCAACCTGACTTGCTAGTTCTGCTTTCCAGTGGGTGACACAAACACTAAAAATTTCAGGAAAAGAACTGCAGACTGTTCAGGCCTTGGGATCATTTCTCGATAGCAGCGAGTACTCTCACCTGCATGCTGATTATGTCTGAGGAAGTTGGTCATAAATTACTTTTTAAAATAGTTCCAGAGGTGAGTGGGTAAAAGACTAGTAGGAAGTGTTGTTTTGGCATAAGCTCAAGGAAAACTGTGAGACCAGGATGGGACTCACCCTGTGTGGGGGCTGCTGTCTGACCATGGAAGGAATGGGATGAGTCCCTTCTGCCAGGTACGCTCAGAAACCTCCTGGGTGAAATGCGACTGTGTTGCTTGACAGCCTTGAATATCTTTCCAAGCTCTAACCTCCTAGGATGCTTCAGAATCCACACCTGAAGAGATTACTTGAAAGTAGAGCATGCGATTTTTAATCAAAGCCAAAAATTATTTCAAGACGATGTTATAATTAATACTCAGAAGTTCTTAGAGATACTTAGATGAAAGCTCAAAAGGGAAGATATTCCTGGCCAAGAGAATGCAGCAAGTAATTAATTGTAGTGACTCATGCCCTCCTCCCTGCCTCCTTCCCTTTTGTGAGCACATGAGTAGGATAAGCAATAAAAATGACCAAGCTCTTCCTGGCAACTCTAAAAGACAGCGAGAAGTTTCTGAGATGATTTATTTTACATCATTTTCCACCTTTGTCAGTTGTCACAAAATAGAGCCTGCTCAATACCCAACAGTGCCTTCCATCTCCTTCATAATTCTCAATAGACTCTTACCATCCCTTGTTCATGGCATCAAATAACCACACATTTCACTTCATAGATTGCTTTCTTGGTCTGTTTTTTGTTTTTTGTTTTTGTTTTGCAAAGTTAGAGCAGGTAAGGTTGGAGCTCAAGCTCAGTGGTTCCACCTTGGAAGTGCAAGGTCATGAGTTCAATCCCCAGGACTGCAAAGAAAAAAAAAAAGTACAACAAATGTTTAGTTGTAGGTATTTTTTTTTTCCTTGAATAGGAATGCTGGACATTGATAATAAAAGTTTATACTTGGTCCAGTGCAAGTTTCAAGTAGGGAAAGAGTATGATCAGCTGGATCTCAGTCTTCAAATGGGAGGTCAGACTGAAAAAGCTCTTAGAAATGACTCATTCATTCCTCATTTTTCACATATGGGGAAACTAACCAAGGGACATAAGGTACTTGTCCATGGTCACGTGATAGGTGAGAAGTACGGAGGACTAATCCTGGGTTTGGGCTGCCCAAGTTCAGAATTAGCCACCCATACCCCATGGTGTGTGTGCATTTTGCATTAACTGGGTGCAGTGAAAGAAATATGAAAAACATAATTTGCATATCATGCCATCATGCTAATCAGATTAGTTGATCTTTGTGTTTGACTTGTACTTTTGAGATGAGACTCAAAGGCCTGGCTTAGTACGTTAGAGAACGTACAGCATCGGGGTGATCTATTTTCAATAGGAAAATATGCATAATTAACCACATTGCCTTCCAGAGAAGAAGAAATGCATGTTTCCGTGGGCTCAGAATATGACCTTGACATTAATATTAAGTATACTGGTAACTCCTAGCAGTACATTTCTATGTGGGCTGTGTGTGTAGAAGAGAGAGACTAAAAAGAAAACTGGATGGAGAGCTGTGGAGACAAGCTGGATCAGTGTCTGTCCGGGCTCTGGATGGAGTCAGAGGCCTGCACTGCTATGTGGTCCTATTTCCACTGCCAGAAGCCTTTGTGTGAAGGCAGTTTTGAGAATGCTTGGTTATGAACCAAGCTGCTTCATGTAGGACCTTGTTTCCCACTCCTTAACTTTTGAATTCAGAATAATGGCATGTGTTTTTGCTTTGGATCTCTAGAACATTCTACATTTACCTCTTGAGTCATCCTGGAGAAATGTGGACAAACAGTACTGGGCCACACCCAAGGTAACAGGATGACTGAAAGTAAAGATAGTCTTCTATGATGTTTTACTAATTGAGTTCATAACACAAAGGGACATCATGAAGAATCAACCCTGTCGTGAGTCTTGGTCCAGAACACATTGAGCCTTATCTCAACTGGAACCCTGCAGGTCTTAGATGCTTCTGAATTCTAGTTCTACTACTTGTCTGAATGGAAGAAACTCCTGTGAGCCTTTTCTAGGAGTTAACTTTAGGTAAAGTACCTAATGTGTAATAGATGTCCTATGGGTAAAACACCGCTGCCATTTGAGCTCATCTAATAAATAATTGAATCAGTAGAGAAGAAAGAATACACTACGGTGGGTGGATTTTTCTTTAACACTACTGAAGTCCAAGGGTTGAGATTTATTGGAAAAAGGAACAAATCTTGGAAGAGGCATTCAAAAATACATGAATGTTTACTTACTAAAATCTCCAAAGAATTGCTATGCCAGAGGTCACAAGAGCTAGATGATTATATCTGGCTCCAGATCTTACTGTAGCAGTAATTTGAATTATAACAAAGCTATATGTTTTGTTCTAGAAGTTGTTTTCCTTTAGGCTTTCAGTTTAAGTAAATATTTCTTTAAATCAAAATCTTCTTAAAATATTTTATATGCTTGGAAATCTATTACTGGGTTCGATGTCAGAGATGTCTATTCCTTGCAGTCAACCCCAAGCAAGTGCCGCCCAGTCTGGTGCTCCTTGTTGGGAAGACAAACACGGGTCACTCCTACAACAGGACTATCCCCTGTGCACTGACCCAGAGTCAGATGCTGACTTGGAATCTCCTCCAGGTCGGCAGGTGCAGATGGAAGCAGCAAAGATAATTTTCTGAAATATGAGAGGAGAAGCTGGACAGGAAAGTGCAGTACCAGAAGCCAAGAACACAGGTTTAAAACAGTGATCCCTGCATTATACCTGGGAGGACGGAGCTTCGGGGTTGGGAATGAGTGGCGGGTGTAGTTCCCCACCGTCTCCCTTTGGTAGAAGACCAGGTATTCTACCTGTGAGGTTCTGAAGTCGTTTTCCTG
>PVIC010016485.1:0-33874 GCA_004025085.1 Thryonomys swinderianus | reverse complement strand
CATTCTTTATGGTAGAGTAATACTCCATTTTGTAAAAAAAACCACATCTTCTTTATCCACTCTCCAGTTGATGGACATTTGGGTTGTTTCCAAGATTGAGCTATCACGAACTGAGCTGCTATGAACAAGGGTGTACATCTGTCTTTCCAATGTGAGTTTTTAAATTCTTTTGGGTATATTCCTAGCAGGGGTATAGCAGATGGCCATTTTTGAATTGGGTCTTTAAACCTGGGGAGACTGATCTGTTTGAGTTCTTTATATATTGTAGATAATAGCTCTTTGTCTGATAAACAGCTAGTAAAGATTTTTTCCCATGATGTTGGTTGTCTTCTAGCAGTGCCAACGACTTCTTTGGCTGTGCAGAAGCTTTTCAGTAGGATGAGATCCCATTTGTTGATTCTTTCTGCTAGTTCTTGTGCTATAGAGGTTTTATTCATAAAGTCTCTGCCTAAGCCAATGTCTCCAAGAGTTTTACCTAGCCTGTTTTCCAGCAGGCTTATTGTTTCTGTTTTAATGTTTAAGTCTCGTATCCATTGTGAGTTGAGTTTTGTGTATGGTGAAAGAGATAGGTCTAGCTGTAGCTTTTGGCAGGTTAAAGCCCAGTTTTTCCAGCACCATTTGTTAAAGAGGCTGTCTTTCCTACATTGGGGATGTTTGGCTCCTTTGTCAAAGATAAAGTGGCTTAGTGTATCCGGGGTTGTTTCTGCATCTTCTAATCTATTCCACTGGTCCTTGGGTCTGTGACTTTGCCAGTACCATGCAGTTTTTATCACAGCGGCTTTATAGTAGAGTTTTAAATTGGGGATTGTAATACCCCCTTGCCATGTCATGGTTGCTTAGAGTTGCTTTTGCTATTCTAGGTTTCTTGTGGTACCAGATGAATTTTTGTAGTATTTTCTCTAGCTCTGTGAAGTATACCATTGGAATTTCAATTGGAATTGCATTGAATCTGTATAGTAGTTGTGGGAGTATAGCCATTTTGACAATGTTTGTTCTCCCGACCCAGGAACAAGGGATATCTTTCCACTTTCTGGTTTCCTTTTCTATCTCAGTTTTCAGAGTCCTATAGTTTTCAGAGTAGAGGTCTTTCATTTCCTTTGTTAGATTTATTCCCAGATATTTCATTTTTCTGGGTGCTACTGTTAAAGGGACTGACTCCCCAATTTCGCTTTCAGTGAGTCTGTTGTTTGTGTAGACAAAGGCTGTTGATTTTTTAGCATTGACCCTGTATCCAGCAACACTTCCAAATTTGGTATTTAAGTGTAGCAGTCTTTTGGTTGAATTTTTATGATCCTCTAGATAGAGTATCATATCATCAGCTAATAATGACAGTTTAACTTCTTCCTTTCCTATTTTTATTCCTTTTATATTTTTGTCCTGCCTGATTGCTATGGCTAGTGTTTCCAGCACTATATTGAACAAGAGTGGTGGCAGCGGGCATCCTTGTCTTGTTCCTGACCTTAGTGTAAAAGTTTTGTTTTGTCCATTGAGTATGATGCTGGCTGTTGGCTTCTCACAAATAGCTTGTATTAAATTGAGGTAAAGTCCCTCGATTCCAATTCTCTGTAGGGTTTTGATCATAAATGGGTGTTGGATTTTGTCAAATGCTTTTTCTGTGTCTATTGAGATAATCATATGGTTTTTGTCCTTGAGTCCGTGAATATAGTGTATTACATTGATTGATTTACATATGTTGAACCAGCCTTGCATCCCTGGGATAAATCCGACTTGATCAGGTTGTATGATTTTCTTGATAACTCTCTGTATTCTCTTTGCCAGTATTTTATTGGGGATTTTTGCATCAATGTTCATTAGAGAGATTGGCCTGTAGTTTTTTTTTTTTTAGTGGGATCTTTCCCTGTCTTTGGAATCAAGGTGATGGTTGCTTCAAGGAATAATTTGGGGAGTACTGCTTCCCTTTCAATATCATTAAAGAGATTGAGAAGTACTGGTATTAACTCTTCCTTAAAAGTTTTGTAGAATTCAGCAGTGAAGCTGTCAGCAGGACCAGGGCTTTTCTTTGTTGGCAGGTTTATTACATTTTCGATGTCCCAGATTGATATCAGGTTGTTCAGCATTTTTATACCCTCTTCATTCAGCTTTGGAAGTTCATATGTGTCTAGGAACCTATCCATTTCTTCTAGATTTTCCATCTTCTTGGAGTATAGATTTTCAAAGTACATGTTTATGATCCTTTGGTCTGTGCTGATTTCCCCATTTTCATTCCTTATAGCATGGATTTGAGCCTTTTCCTTCCTTTGATAAGATTGGCTAAGGGTCTGTCGATCTTATTTATCCTTTCAAAGAACCAACTCTTTGATTCATTGATTCTTTGTATTGTTCCTTTGTCTCCATTGCATTAATTTCTGCTCTGATCCTTTTAATTTCCTCTCTACTATGTGCTTTGGGTTTGTTTTGCTCCTCTTTTTCTAGTTGTCTGAGGTTCATCATTACATTGTTTATTTCAGTTTGCTCTACTTTCTGAGTGTAGGCATTCACTGCTATGAATTCCCCTTGCAGAACTGCTTTCATTTTGTCCCATATATTCCTGTATGTTGTGCTGGGGTTGTCATTTCATTGTAGAAACTGTTTAATTTCTTTTGTGGCCCATTGGTTGGTTAACAAAGTGTTGTTCAATTTCCATGTGTTTGTGAGGATCTTTGGATTTCTTCTGCTATTCAGCTCCAGTTTCAAGGCACTATGGTCTGATAGTATGCAGGGGATAACTTTGATTCCTTTGCATCTACTTAAGCTTGTTTTATGGACTAGAATGTGATCTATTTTGGAGAATGATCCATGAGCAGCTGGGAAGGTATATTCTCGCTTTGAAGGGTGAAAAATTCTATAGGCATCTAATAAGTCCATTTGCTCAAAAGTTTGATTTAGCTCAAGTATTTCCTTACTGATTCTTTGTCCAGTTGATCTGTCAATTTGAGACAGTGGAGTATTAAAGTCCCCTACTACTATTGTATTCACGGTTAACTGGCTTTTCATATCCAGTAATGTTTGTTTTATATAGTTGGGTGCATTCAAGTTTGGTACATAAATATTTATGATTGTTATTTCTTTCTCTTGGATAGTTCCTTGTACGAGAATATAGTGACCTTCTTTATCTCTTTTAATCAGTTTGGGTTTGAAATCCATTTTATCTGCAAACAAATAGCCACTCCTGCTTTCTTGCAGTTTCCTATGGTGTGGAGGGATGTTTTCCAACCTTTATTTTCAGTCTATGGGTTTCCTTTTGAATTAGGTGTGTTTCCTGTATGCAGCAGATTGTAGGATCTTGCTTCTTGATCCAATCTGCTAGTCTGTGTCTTTTAATTGGCCCATGGAGTCCATTGACATTAATGGTTATGACTGATATGGACATATTCAGAGCTGCCATGTTTCCCTGTTCTTGGTTCTTTTCTTCTTTGCTTTTCACCTGTTCTGTTTAGTTTTTCATTTGCCCCAATGAATTTAGTCTCCTGGGTCTTGTGGGTATAGAATTTTCTGTGTTTTTTTCCAAGATGTTCTTTAGGATGTTTTGGAGTGCAGGTTTTGTATCTGTGAAGTTTTTCAGGTGTTCTTTATCATGGAAGTATCTTTTTTCCCCATCTATTCTGAAAGATAGTTTTGCAGGATACAACAGTCTAAGTTGGAGGTTGTTTTCCTGCAATGCTTGAAATACTTCTCTCCACGCTGTCTTTGGTTGAGTATTTGTGTTGAAAAGTCTGCTGTGATCCTAATGGGCTTCCCTTTGTAGGTGATTTTCTTCCTTTCTCTCACTGCTTTCAGTATTTCATTATTTTGTTATGCACCTGGAACCTTGATAATTGTATGTCTGTGTGTAGATATTTTTATGTCACGGCATTTTGGATTCTGATAGGCCTCATTTATCTGTATGTCTATTTCTTTTCCTGTGATGTTTTCTGTTAACTCTGACAATAGCTTTTTTATGTCTTTTACACTGTCTTCTGCTTCCTCAGTGACTCCAATCAGTCTTATATTATTTTTCTTTGAGTCATCTAGAAGCTGTTGAATTGATTTCTCATGGTCCCTTGCTCTTTTCCATAGATTATACCTTTCCTGCTCATTGGCTGCTATGCTGTCCTCTAGGTCTTAGATTTGGTTCTCTGCTTCATTCATCCTATTTCACAAGCTTTCATTCTCCTTCATCATTCCCTGGAGCTCTGCTTGAAGTTGTTTAAAAGGTTCCATTGCTTCTGCTATCTTGGATTCTATCATCTCACTGATCTCTAATGATTTCTTTCACTGTGGACAGTATCCCTGTTTTGATCTCAGAGATGAGTTCTGATTTCCATTTTACTAGATCCGCTTTAATTACCATCTCCAAGGGTCCTGGTGTTTGAGTTTCAGTATGCCCTATTTCCCTTTTCTCTGAATTTCCCCGTGGTGGTGATCATTGTGTCTGGGTTTTTGTGTATGTTCTCATTTCTACTCTTTCATTGTTGCTAATGCTCTTCTTTGCCTGATGACAGGGCAATGTTTGTTGCAGGTCTCTTTCTATTATCTGGGGCTCTTTGGATGTGGCACTTTCCTGGGGGGGTCCTCCTTGAATCTGTAATGACCCTTGAGAGTTCTCAGTTCTGACACATCATGGGAGGTATTTGAGCAGAATAATCACATCATGTTTTTTACCATAATACAATCAGTGCCAACATCAGTATTAAACACAGTAAATAAGATAAAAAGTTTTGTTAAATTCTATTCTGAAGACTTTGAGCTTATGAGTTACCTCTATGTCCATATTCCAAAATTTAGAATTAACCAGCAATGTGTATACAACATGTAAATCATAAATGTATCCCCCGAACCCTTTGGGGATAAGAGGTCAGTAGTGAATCAGGGAGGTAGGGAGACAGGAGGAGAATGAAATAGGGTTAGCAGATTTTTGAAGATCACCTATACCCTAGAACTTCACATATGCCAGCAGGCAATAGAAGATAAAAGGGCATATATAAAACAGTACCAACTGTATGCTGTAAGACCATTGGAGACTTTGCACATCTTCTTATAGTAGTACAGAAGAAGAAATAGGGCAGCCTAAGAGTCTTTTACTTCTGGCAGGAAGATAGGAGAGGGTGTGGGGACAAGAGGTGAATAGAGGGATCTAGGAGTAGATGGCAAAATAGGAGCTAGATTCCCTTTATTTATTTATTTATTTATTTATTTATTTATTTAATCTTGCCTCATCTCAGCATGGCTCCAGGAGCACGCCTCCTGTGGAGGGACACAGGAGATGGCTTTGGCTCCTCTCGATCCTGGGTCCTTACAATATAACTCTGGGGTGGGGGTTGAGGCCGGCTGGAGGCCCTCAATCCTCTGTGGTGTGGCTGGCGCCCAGGGTCCACACCTGACTCCTCACTGCAAAGCTCTGGGGTGGAGCAGGCCAGTGGGCAGGCTTCAGTCCTCCACTGGAAATGGAATGGTGCCCGAGGTAGCCGAGTCTGCACTGCTCCCAGGTGCAGTGGGCTGGTGAGTGGCCCTCAGTCTGCCAGAAATGGAATGGCGCCCGGTGTAGCTGAGTCCATGCCACTCTGGGGTGCAGTGGGCTGGTGAGCAGCCCTCAGCCCACTAGAAATGGAATGACACCTGGTGTAGCCGAGTCCATGCTGCTCCGGGGTACAGTGGACCGGTGGGTGGCCCTCAGTCTGCCGCTGCCAGAAACGGAATGGTTTATTTTTTATTTTCTGTAGTACCGTGGATCAAACTCAAAACCTTGCAGTTGCCAGGGCTACTATTTTTCTGTAATCTATGCTCTTGATCCAAACTAATAGCCAGACAAATCAAAATCACCAGAGGGCCAATCAAAGTCTTGGATAGGGAAGAGGGTCAATATTACATTTTTGAACACTGTCAAGTTCCATACACAGCATTTTAGATCTTTAGCATATCTACCAAATAGCTGGATTGAATTAGCACATGTAACTTATGAAGTAGTTCTTACATAGAAACATAGTAGAGAAAGTGGTGTTCTCTTAAATCTACCATTAGTTTAACATGTTCTTTCTGGCTCAAACCACTGGTGGTACAAATACCACTTTCATTGGCCTTTTTACTAATAAAATTAATAAAAAGCTGTCCAAAGAGACAGTCATGAATAATTTATAAATAGAATAATAGAACTTATTAATGGAACTATGGGGTGGTTCAAGACACCCAGCTGAAATTACAGCCTCACTGTGAACATATTAAACCATATCTTTTCTCAACAGAATTTAGAAGAGATATCAGCAAAAGTCCAGGACATCTGGCTGGTCACCTGTTTTGTGTAGCTTTCAAATGAAAAATGGCTTTTATGTATTTAATAGTTAAACAAGAATGATATTTTACCCTGATACATGAAAATTATAGGCAATTCAAATTTTAGTCTCTATAAATAGTTATTGGAATGCAGCCACACATACCGTTAGTCATTTTGTCTATAGCTGTATTTGTAGCATCAGCATACAATAGTTCAAATGGAGACCATATGGTCCAAAAATCTGAAATGTACACTATTTTGTCCCTTACACACAAAATTTACCAATCCCTATTTAAGAAAATGCTTTTATCACCTCAAGTAGGTTAATAAGGGAAATTCAAATTTTCCAAGTGAAGGTTCTGTATTTGAGTTTGATGCAATAAACTGGCAGTAGACACTTGAGCAGGAGAAAAACTATAACAAATTTATTGGATCATAGTTTTAAATGACACCAGATACTTTGGATTGAAGACCAAAATGCGAAGGATGGACTGTACATTTTTGTGCTTATGTTTTATGAAGCATGGTCAGCCATGTAGAAATGTGACTGAACAATAAAGTGTGAGCTAGCAGTTATACACTGATACAAGGCCTATTTTTTGAAATTCTTCTTGGCCTTTCTATGAAGTGTAACTTCTTTCTGTTTATAGGACAGGACCCTTCCTACAATGAAATGTTATCAAGTAAGATAAGCCAAAACACTCCTTTTGTTCAGTTCTTACTAAAAATGCAGGAAAAGTTAAAATATTATATTTAGGTTTTATGGCTATCTTTGGGGAAGAGGGTGTTTGGGGGAAATGGCTTTTATAGGAATTCGAGCTTCTGTGAATTGGGGCTATTGCTGTACAATGGACAGGAGGGCAGAGAATTTTGCTTCTGGGGCATTCACTTCAGGATCATCATTTTCTGAGCCCCAGCAGTGTACTGGGTGGACAACTCATAGCAATTACAAATGGGCTATAATTTGTGAAGCTAGAAGTTATTCTGCAAAACATTTTCTAACCCTGGGATGACTTATCATCCAGCAGTTTGAAGCTGGGCTACAGACCCTGTATCCTAACATCCAGAGTGGTACTGTCTGGCACACAGATGGTAGTGGATCATATACCTTCAGTGGCATTGCTTTCTCCTTGAATAAAGTTACTGCCAGCAGAAGTATAGTTTCATTTGGGCAGAAGCTTATAACTTATCTCTTGCTTTTCTCTTTTATTTCTGTGAGAATAGTGCCTCATTTTTTTTTTTTGAGACAGGGTCTCGCTTTGTAGTTCAGGCTGGCTCTGAGCTCACTATGTAGCCCAGGCAAGCCTCGAACTCAGCAATCCTCCTGCCTCTGCCTCCCGAGTGCTGGGATTATAGGTGTGAGCCACCACACCCGGCACTAGAATAGTGCCTCATTTTACTTAGAC
This sequence comes from Thryonomys swinderianus, assembly GCA_004025085.1. NCBI lineage: Eukaryota > Metazoa > Chordata > Mammalia > Rodentia > Thryonomyidae > Thryonomys > Thryonomys swinderianus. Next base: position 26,221 of record PVIC010016485.1, on the reverse strand, counting down.
ATACTCACTGCCATTTATACCACTCTGTCTTTTAAAGGGCCAGGACTATTTGGGGAAAGGGAAGTGAAATTTGTAGTATATTTAGTTTAGGTCACATAAGGTCATATTTACTGACTATGTGATCTGTACTACTAATCTCCCTCCCCCTCTATGCTAATGAAGGGGCTCTGTGGCAAGGACAGGAGAGACATGGTAAAGTGATGAGACCATGCCCAACAACATGCAATATCAGAAGCAGTGTTGAAAAATCAAATGGGTTGTAATTTGTGAAGCCAGAAGTTATTCTGTAAAAGTTTCTCATATTATCTGATACATTTCACATTGCCATTTGGGGCATACTCTGCTGTCAGGAATATGCATGATAATGATAATTGTCAACATACTGTTTTCTGGAAACAAAATTTCTGCTTTTAGAATTTGTGTTTTTTAGAGCATAAGTCTGTAGCACTTCAATCTATATTTATGTGAGAGGTCATATCTTTTGTGCATCCCAGTATAACCTGTCAAATTTTATTGTATACCTAGCACATGCTAGCCTGGTCAATTCTGGTGCTCCAGACAAAATGCTTTGCAAAACTGCCACTGAGTTAAATGTCCTAAACAAAGCAGTGCTGTCATAGTAAAACTATATTTATTCACTGATACGTCAGTGGTTGCCATGTAAGAATAATTTGATTATATAACTATAGAGCTCAATACAAAGTTGCAACAATTTGAAAACATATGTGATTGCTTTTGTGCCTGTGTTTGTTTTGTGTTTATTCTAAAGGAGAAAGTCAACATTGTATGATATAAACCTTGGGTCTCATAAAGCATGGATCTGCCCTGGCCAGGACTGAGAAAACCTGCTTTACAAATCAGTCTGCACATTTGGTGTGTTTCTGCTGCTGCTCCTGCTCTGCAGAGGAGGGATAGAAAAGGTAACTGGAGCAGTTATCTAGGGTTGTGCCTTGGTGGTGAAACACTATGCCAGTAGCTCCTATGATTGTGTTATCAGTCACCAGTTATCAGATATGAATACTGATAACTTCTAAAGCATTTCCTATAGGTGGGGTATTTTCTACAGATTGTGAGGAGCTGATTCACCCAGTATATATACAGTGTGTGTTGTAGGTGACACAAGGACAACAGAGTGCAAAGTCCAAGGGAACACCAAGGAGTCAGAATGGATGGGGTATATACAAAAAAAAAGTTTGAAAGAGATGTTCTACAGGTAAAGTCACCTTATTGAACCAACTGTGGGAAGTGAAAAGAATGCCAAGAGAACTATGGAGGATTGGTTCCCCTGAGATTTGAACTACTTGTTCAGGGATGAAAATTTACTTTTGCTTTGGAAGCTTCTCCAAGAGCCATTTAGGTGTGGAAGGGAAACTCGTGTCAGCTTAAAACATTTAGGAGTAAAATTCTCTGTGAAAATATAATTTGGCCTTGGCACCAGAAAGCAAAGGCTCACTCATTGTCATGATTTGTGTCATCCAAGAATATACAGGACATGTTTTGGAAGTGCACATGAAGAACCTGAATAATTTCTAAAAATCCTATTAAAGAGAAAGTGATGTCTGGGACACATGTCTTATGGCCCTGAGAATCATGGTGCCTGACAAAATGTGCTTTACAAATCAAGCCATAGTTTTTAAGAATAAAACTCAAATGATTGATCAATATTGACTAATAACTTGTTTGTTTTAGTTTCTCTTAGGAAGAACTAAGCAATTTGGTCAGTAACCACCATTGACTGTGCACTTGTAAGGGTCTTTTTCAAAGTAGCTTATCCTGTGAGAATTTTTAAAACAAATGTTGATTTTTTTTTCCTTGGTGCTGACATTGCTACATCTCCATTTCTGGCTTTGTTGCTCTATTGTTGTAGTGCATTGTGCTAGTTAGACACCTCATGCGCAGGGCAAGGGGCTGCTTTTGATCTATCATGGCAGCAGCAAAAGAGGTCTTTAGCCTACCAGAGGTTGGACTAAAAAACAGACTTCAAAGTGAGTCTTATTTTCAGAAATAAGCACTCTCTACTAGATCTGTGTGGGGGTTTTTAATTACATGTTGCTGACAGAAAAATCTTTGTTTTTTGTTTTTTTTTTTTCCTATTCCCCATTATCTTTGTAGCCTTTTCCCTTAGAGGTGTTCATGCACAACCTCAATGTCTACATCTGAACATTGAGAGAGATTGCGAAGTGATTTATAGCATATTTAACAAAAGAGCAAGATCTTTAAAAAACAAAAAAGGAAAAACACTATGATAGAGTCTCAGCTCTTCCTAATTATGTCCCTCCTAATTGCTATTAAGTAACGTATTTGTTTTGAGTCATGCTGATTGAAACAATCATTTCTAGCTGTAGTTTAGATAACATAATTTATCACTCCAATGTTACAAACTAAATGATTTAGAAGACCACAGTGTGATTCTTAGTTTATTTCTCAGCAAATGTTCCAGAGGCACTGATTAAATAATCCTCCAGAAATCATGTTACTTGTCATAAGGGCAGTGTTATCCTTTGTTGTTTGCAGCTGACTGTTCCCATAATTGTTTATGGTGGGTTATTGTCACATTACAGATCATTTTACTTAAAAACAAACCACAGAATTATACTGGCAATTGTAGACCCTACTTCAAATATATTAACATCGTACTTAATGTATAAAATGGGCTGAAATTAATCCTTTTTTACATTGTGGGAGTAGTGGTTGGGAATATAGATATTTCTCTCTTCCAATAAACCGTGATGATTATAACCATTTTTTTGATATGATAGTTGCAAGAACATTCTGTACCTTTGATTCAGCTTGATGCTGCTCTTCCTAAGACCCTGAGAACTCAATCATGTGAAAGAATATTCAGTTTTATAAAAGGATATGTGCTTGTGGCACAAGTCAGAGCCCTGAATTAAATAAGGTCACATCTTATATATAGTCCTTGTCTTTAAAACACTGGAGAGAACATAGACCAGTGATATTCCTCATCACCACTGCTTAGACCAGGATAAGAAATATATCAAATCCTCAACTTATGAACAAATTCCATTCCAGGAGAATTTAAGTCACATTTGTTAATATGTCCAACAAAGTGAGTCAGATATGCCTTTGGCACAAATATACAATGTAAACCATCAATCACATACAGTTGACCACATACAAAAAGTACAGTAAATTCCCGATGATACTGCATGTCTGTCTGCTATTGCCCTATTTAGTAATCTCATAGCAGCACAGCTGTAACATGTTCAGCAGACAAATGAGCTACTTCTGAGATTTGCTCACAGCTATGAATATTCATAATGCCAGGCCCATTTGCATCTGTGGAAGTTCACAAATTGAATCTTTTTTTTTTTTCTTTTTGAGACAGGGTCTCGCTTTGTAGTTCAGGCTGGCCCTGAGCTCACTATGGTGCCCAGGCAAGCCGCCGCGAACTCAGCAATCCTCCTGCCTCTGCCTCCCGAGTGCTAGGATTACAGGCGTGAGCCACCACGACTGGCATTGTGGTATGTGGTGTTGATTGTTGGTGGGCGTGTCTCCACGCCCAGCATTATATGTGGTTACTCGAGATCGAACTCAGGACCTTGCGATTGCGAGGCAGGCGCCGGAACCACTGAGCTAACCCTCTGGCCCCACAAATTGAAACTTTTTAGTGTGGGAATTTAATGTAGAAGGATGAAGTTCCAAGACTAAAACTAAGCAAAGCTTTGGGAGCCTCACAGGCAGAGAAGTCTGGGTTTTAGTAAGTAACACAGGCCTCTCCAGAAAGCAAGTTTGATTGCTAGAGTCAGAGACCAGTTGCATAGTACTTTGTTTCCTGTGCTTATATTTTCTCTCACCAACAAAAGAGTAAACTCTTCTGGGACAGTCATGTCATTTTTATAACACCTAACTTATATTGTAACTTATTTTGTAAGCACCTAACTTATACAAACTACTCTTCTAAGTACTAGAGATAGACTTGTGAACAATATGTGCAAAGACTTTGCTTTAGGACCTCCTCACTCACTCTGTAGTATACTTGAATCACTCAAAAGTGCTATTAAATGCTCCTCCACACTGAGAACACTGGGGGATGTGACTTGCCAAGGAACTCCACACCTCAAAATACGGATTACCTTTCCAGCTGCAATGACTGCATCAGTCATCGAACTGGGGAAGGTGAATAAATCATTCTTACTAAGTCTCATAGAATGTAGTAAAAGCCTGTAATATTAGCATTGAAGGATGCAGACCAAACATGAAAAATTGCAGTTTCAGAAGGAAAACATGTTTATAGTTTGGATCTTGACATTCTCCCCAAAGCCCATTTGCTGAAGGTTTGGTCCTCAGCCTGTGGTGCTATTGGGAGGACGTAGAACCTAGTAGGAAATTTTGGGTCAGTAGGGTGTGGCCTCCTAGGAGATTATAGGATGTTGGCCTTTTTCTCTTCTTTTTTTCACTTCCCTGTCAGGAGCCACATGACTTTGATCCTCTATTGGCTCTCCTTCCATACTGTTGCCTTCGTCCTACAGGTCTGAAAGCAACAGGCCAATCTATTACAGAGTGAAATCGTGAGCCTAAACAAAACTTTCTTCAAATGTTGGCTTTTGCAAGTATTTTGTTTATAGTGACAAAAACTTGGTTAACACCATGGGAAGAGAAGCTGGAGGGAAAGGTTACTCTGTTCAGTAAGGGAGAAGAGTGAGATTTTAAGCTGCAAGTCTCAGATTCTTTTGGACCACCTTAATCACTCATTAACCCCATAGCCTTCTTTGTGTAAGAGCAGTTGGGAGAAGGAAGTTGATATGACATTCCTCCTTTTTACCACTTGAAGCCCAGATATACTGTTCCCATTGTAGAACATCAGAGTGATACCATCCTATATTCTATGCAATATGTTTAGGAAAAATTTAATCATAATAACTAATCTCTCGAGTTGTTAGCTATCTGCCAGCACTTATATCCTTTATGTATGTGATCTCATTTAATATAAAACACTTAGGCAGTAAATGTTGCTCATGAGGCCAGAATTACAAGGCTGGGAGACTTCAGAGTAGTGAAAATGCAACCTCAGAAGATGTGCTCTGGGCCTGAGTTCTCAGGCTCCACACCTGATGTTCCCAAGAGTTACTTCATATTTTAGTTAGTACCAAAGCATAAATTTTGATGGTTGTAATTTAAATAAGAATGATATGGTTGCACATTCTGTTTGGCATCTTTGTAAGTTTATTATCATTCTAATTTTTACTCTTCTATAAACATTCGTTGAGCAACCACTCTATGCTCATCACAGTGATAAATGCACTGCCCTGGAAGAGTTGGCCATCTTCTTCAGGCTGCCCCTGAGTTCACTATGTAGCCCAGTCAAGACTCAAACTCACAGCAATCCTCCTGCCTCTGCTTCCTGAGTGCTTGGATTATAGGCATGAGCCACCAGGCCCAGCACTGTGGTGTATGGTACTGATTGCTAGGATTAGGGTGTGAGCCACCACATCCAGCATTGTGGTATGTGGTGCCCTGGGGATCAAACTCAGGACCTTGCACTTGTGAGACAGACACGAGACCCATGGAGCTAAATCTCTGACCCCATAATCTTGCATCATCTTATAGGTAAGATAAAATATATACAAAGAAAACAATGAGCATGCCTTGTACTATATCAAAAATACAGGAAAGTACAGCAACAGCTGTCTTAGTCTGTTAGAGCTGCTCCAAGAATATTGTAGAGTGAGAGACTTCCACAATAAGTATATATTTCTTACACTTATGGTTGCTGCAAAGGACAAGATGTAGGAGCTAGCAGATTGATTACTTGAGTAATTGATTTCAATGAATCTTCTCATTTTGATCGCACACAATAGAAGGAAAAAGAAAGCTCACTGGGGCCACTTTTACGTAAGCACTAGTCCAGTTCATTAAGGTTATACATGCATGACTGAATCACCTCACAAAATTTCCCCTCCTGATACTATCATAGTGGGAGTCAGGAGTTCAACATTTAATTTTAGGGGCAACACAGACTTTCAGTGTATAGCACCAACTATGTAGACTTACAGAATGAATACAGAAGAAGTTGCCTTGGTAATAGCATCTATCTGAGCAACATTCATCAGGACTCAATACAGAATTTTCAAACTTTCCACCTTCTACACTTGCCATGTGCTTAGGTCAGACATTTTTCAAGAAATGGAGAAAACACAGATCTTTAAAAAAAACAACATGAATAAAATTTAGGATTTTGGATATTTACAGAATAGGAAGCAAGGAAGGAACAGAGCCATGGAGCAGAAAATATTAAGGTACAGCAAGAAAGAAGACAAAAGTTTCAAAGTATGTCCATGTATTTGATTCTACCTATCATTTTGAAGAGTCTCTATAGGGATAATTAGTTAGTGCTCTCCTTCAGGGTGCCAGCAACTTCCAGACCTTGTAATCAGTCTTAGCTCTGCTCTTCTTTGCTGGAGACCACAGCAGAACAGCTGTTAACCTCATTGGAATCATCTTGAGCTCCAAGTTCCTGTTGTAAACTTGTAGAATTTACCCTGACAAATTCCTATCTTCCCACACCCTTCCATGGGAAAAATAAAAACAATTCTCTCACCTGGCTGATTGCCAAGAGCATCCTGGCTGCTTTTCCTTCTTTTAGGGTTTCTATAAACCAGTGCCTGCTATACCCTATATACACATATCCTAGGTTGTAATTTAGATCACTGTTTTCATATCTTTGTCTTCATCGTCACTGCAAACACTACTATGTAGCAGGATCTTTACTCATATAATCTCATTAATTCTCATAAACAAATGCAAACCTTTCTCCTCATTTTACAGATGATCAAACAGATTCATAAGATCAAAGGACACTTGGCTGATAAAATCAGCATTGAAATCCAGTTTAATTTCAGTTGTCTTAGGTACTTTTCTCATTGCTGAAACAAAATACTCAACACCCAAAGTGAAGTGGGGAAAGGCTTGTTTAGCTCACAGTTTGTTGAGATGCCAGGAGTTCGGGTCCAAGGCAGGGTGAAGTACCAAAGAAGCAAGTGACAAGCAGCTATATTCTGTCCAGGCAACATGCCCTTAGGGCACTCACACCCAAGGTGGGACACCCTTAATCTTACCCAGAACTATGAGAAGCCAATCAATGGACTAATTTAATAATCACATACCCTTGAGCCCAGTATCTCACACACTTTATATCCAGCCACCTCTTTAAAGCCTACTTGTGACTATAGGAGGCTTGAAGATGGGTACCTAGACACAACCCATAACACCAGTCCTTATATCAGCCACTTTCTTATTCTGTCTACAATTTCTCTGTTCAAGAAAATTTAGTCTATAAGGCCACAGAGAAACACTGTATGTGTTTGAACATATTTATTTACATAAGACTACCTCTAAGCCACCTCTACCAACTTAAGTTCTTCCAAAACTGTTTCCTCCACAAAAACTTTTCTAAATGTCAACTATGTCTTATACCTCTGGCTCCACCCAAATGATGGTAACAATTCACTCTAAGGAATCAGTGTTCTTTGGGAGAAGCAGAATAGTACAAAGAATATATCTTTACAAAAACTTATCTTAATTTGAAACAATGTTAAACATGTAAAAAAGTTGGAATTTTAACATAAAAAATCTCTTTGCTAAGTCATTCAATAGTAAGTTGTTCCGTTGCACTGAATTCTTCAGGATATATTTATTTTTAAAATTGCTTTTATTGGTACATTTTCTACATTATGATCACATTGAACATTGCAAATTTGTACCTGTACATGACACATGTTGATTCTCATTTTTCCCCTCTCCCCTGCCCTCTCTACAAGTGCCTAAACCCTATATACACAAGATTTCTTTCCTTTTTGTATTTATCATATTTTTTCTTTCCCTTCTTTACTTTTCCCTACCAACCTTTTCCTTTCTTCTTTTGAACATTTTCTCCCTATTTCACTTTACCTGTCATGCATTTTGGAACTCATTAACCCCTTCAGTTTTGTATACTAGACAAAAGATACTGTATTTACATATCTGTATCCTATTTATTTCTCTTTGAGTACATCAAGTTACATCCCTTTGAATATAAATGACCCACATTTATCATTCTTAATGGCTGTGATGTTGCAAAGCCACATTTTCTGTATCCAATCTCCCATTAATGGGCATTTGGGCTGCTTCCAAGATTTGGCTACCATAGTCTGAACTGCTATAAACATGGGTGCACATATATTGGTCTGGTATGATTCTTTTAATTCTTTCATGTATATACCTAGCAAAAGAATAACAGGGTCATATGGGACCTGGAGTCCTAAATTTTTAAGGAATCTCCACACTGATCTCCTTAGTGGTTGCACCAGTCTGTGTTCCCACCAGTAATGGAAAACTGTTCCTTTCTCCTCACACCCCCTTTAGCATTTGTTGATTTTATCATAGCAGCCATTCTTTGTGGAGTGAGATGGTATCTCAGTGTTATTTTATTTGTATCTCTCAGATGGTGCAATGGCTTTGAACTTAGCCAGCTCCGCTGTGCTGCATCTTGGTAAGATTCAGCCACTTGCAGTTTCAGGAGAGGATGAAATTGATATTGAGCATTTCATGTTTCTTAGGTACATTTACTTCTTTAAATAATGTCCACTTCAGTTACCCATTTTTGAGTTGGGTCTTTCAATTGGGGGATTTTTAAGCTCTTTATATACTCTAGAGAGTAAATTTTGTCTGAGAAACAGCTGGTTAAAAAAATATTCCCATATTGTCAGTTGTCTTTTTGTGCTGCTGGTGGTTTCTCTTGCTGTGAGAAAGCTTTTTAGTAAGACGAGACCTCAGTTATTCTTTCAGCTAGTTCCCATGCTCCTGAGGTTTTGTTCATAACATTTTTCCCTATCACAATGTCTTCAAGAATTCTACCTAAACTATTTTCCAGCAGATTTAGTGTTTCTGTTAGAATATTTAGGTCTCTAATCCATTTTGATTTTAGTCTGATGCATGGAGAAAGAGATAGTCTAGCTTTCATCTTTGGCAAGGTGGAACCCAGTTTTTCCAGCATTATTTGTTGAAGAGGCTATCTTTCCTCCTTTGAGGGTATTTAGCCCCTTTGTCAAATATGAGATAGCTTAGTATATCTGGGTTGTTATGGATCTTCTAGTCTGCTCCACTGATCCTCAGGTCTGTTGCTTTGCAGGTACCATCCTGTTGTAATCATAGTGGCTTTATAGTATACTTTCAAATTGGGGATTGTGATACCCCCTGCCATGATTTTGTTAACTACGAGTGCTTTTGCTATTCTAGGTCTTCCATGGTTCCAGATAAATTTTTGGATTATTTTCTCTAATTCTGTGAAATATATTTTGGGAATTCAATTGGGATTGTATTGAATCTACACTGTAGTTTTTGACAGTATGGCATTTTGACGATATTTGTTCTTCCTACGCGGGAGCAAAGGATGTTTTTCCATTTTCTGATATTCTCTTTGATTCCCATTTTCTGTTATTTTCTTTTACCACCCTTTTCAGAATGCTGTAGTTTGCATAGTAGAGCTCGATTCCTAGATATTTCATTTTGGGGTGCTATTCTAAAAGGAATTGATGCCTTAATTTCTCTCTCAATCAGTCTGATATTCATGTACACAAAGGCTATTGATTTTTGAGAATTGACCTTGTATCCAGTTATGCTACTAATTCTTGTGATTAATACTAGCAGTCTTTTGGTTGAGCTTCTAGGATCATCTATATAGAGTATCATGTTAGCAAACAATGACAGCTTAACTTTTTTCATTCCTATCTTTATTCCTTTTATTTCCTTCTCTTGTCTAATTGTTGTGCCTAATGTTTCCAGCACTATATCAAAGAGGAGTGGTTATAGTGGACACCTTGTTATTCTTGATTTTAGGGTGAAAGGTTTCAGTTTTAGACTAACTATAATGTTGACTGTTGGTTTCTGTCAAAGGCTTTTCCTGTATCTGAGATAACTATTTGGGTTTTGACCTTGAGTCTGTTAATATGTTACATTTATTGATTTACATATGTTGAGCCAACATTACATCTCTAGGATGAATCCACCTTGGTTAATGTGTATGATCTTCTTGATGATGATTCCCTGTGTTCTGTTTGCCAGTATTTTATTTATTTATTTAGCCTCATTGGGGAGATTAGCCTATAGCTCTCTTTCTTAGTTGGGTCTTTCTCTGCTTTTGGAATCAATGTAATGGTTGCTTCAAGTAATGAATTTGGGAGTACTGCTTCCCTGTCAATTTCATTAAAAAGTTTGAGGAGTAGAGGTATTAACTCTACTCTGAAAGTCTTGTAAAATTCAGCAGTAAAGCTATCAAGATGAGATTAGGTTTTCAATTATATTTTCAATTTCACAGATTTATATTGGGGTATTTAGGATATTTATATCTTGTTTGCTCAAATTTGGAAGTTCATATGTGTCTAGTAATCTATCCATTTCTGTGTTTTCCATATTATTAGTGTACAAGTTCTCTTACTAGCAGATAAGATAGCCATTCCTGCTGTTGCATGGAAAATTGTTTTCCATTCTTTTCCTTTCAGTCTATGGGTTTCATGATGAAGTAGGTGTGTTTCTTGTATACAGCATATTCTTGGACTGTGATTCTTGTTTTTTTGCTTTTTTTTGGAGACAGGGTCTCGCTTTGTAGTTCAGGCTGGCCCTGAGCTCACTATGGTGCCCAGGCAAGCCGCTGCGAACTTAGCAATCCTCCTGTCTCTGCCTCCCGAGTGCTGGGATTACAGGCGTGAGCCACCATGCCCAGCATTATATGTGGTAACCGGGGATCGAACTCAGGTCCTTGCGCTTGCAAGGCAGGCGCCGGAACCACTGAGCTAACCCTCCGGCCCTGGACTGTGATTCTTAATCCATTTTCCAAATCTGTATCTTTTAATTGGTGCATTAAGGCCATTGACATTAATGATTATAACTGATATGTACTAATTAAACCCAGTAATATTGTTTTCCTTTTCTTGGCTCTTTTATACTTTTATTTATCCCTTTTCCACTTAGCTTCTTGCCTTGGCCAATGATTTCACTCTGTTGAGTCTTACAGGATTGTGAAAATAATTGTTTTCTCTGATATGTTTTAGAATTTTTAAGAGTGCAGGTTTTGTATTCATGAAGTTTAAGTTTTGTTTTGTTTTTTTTTTGTCATAGAAGCATCTTATTTTCCTGTTGATTTTGAAGGACAGTTTTGCAGGATACATCAACTTAGGTGAAGGGTATTTTCTTTAGGGTCTTGAAATACTTTACTCCAGGCTCTCCTTAATTTAAATGTTTGCATTGAAGAGTCTGCTGTGATTCTAGTGGGCTTCCCTTTGTATGTGATTTATTTTTCATTGCTTGCTTTCAATATTTTATTCTTCTCTTGGGTTTCTAGTATCTTGAGTATTATATGTGTAGGTATAGAATATATAACATGGCCATTTGGAGTCTGTATGCCTTATATATCTATATGTCAAATTCTTTTCCTTTTCCTGTGAAGTTTTCTGCCATTACATCTGTGAACAATTAATTTTTAAAAATATTTTGCATTATCACTCCTATTTCTTCACTGACTCCAGTCAGTCTTATATTACTCTTCTTTGCATCATCTAGCAGGTGCTGGATTGATTTCTTATGGCCCTTTGCTATTTTCCATAAATTATTTATTTCCTGTTCATTGGCTGCAGTCCTGTCCTCTATGTCTGATAGCTGGCCCTCACATATCCTATTACACAAACTCTCATTGGAGTTTTTCATTTCCTGGGAATCTTTTTGAAGCTGCTTAATAGATTTCATTACTTTCATAATCTGAGCTTCTACCCATGTTCCTGATCTCTTCTTTAGTATTATTAATCATTTTTCTCTATAAGCAGTATTTCTGTTTTTATCTGAGAAATTATTTCTTTTTTCCATTTTACTAGATCCTCTTTTGAAAGCATCTCAGAGACTGCTGGTATTTGAGCTTTGGTTTGCTCTATTCCCATTTTCCCTGGTTTCTCCTATGGTGATGATCTTTGTAACTGGGTTTGTAAATATTTTCTCATATCTATTTCTTTTTGTAGTTCAGGCAAGCCTCAAATTTAGCAATCCTCCTGCAAAACTTATACAGGCTAGAGAACAGAAGAGACAGAAGGGCTAATGCAAAACAGAACAGACTACAAAAGCAAGATGACTAGAAACTGTATTCACCCTCCTATAATAGTATGGAAGAGAGTGTAGGGAACACTGAAATGCATTAACTTTTGGGAACTGATTTTGACTGGAGGACAAGAGAAAATAAATTAACAAAAGAGGAATACGGGACCCAGCAGCACAAAGGTAAAAGAAGACTACATTCCATTTCCTGTAAAAATAAAAGCAGCTGAGAGAAGAATCAGTCTGAAATTGGACAGACTCATCAAAGAAATGAAAAATTAGAAGTCATAAAAAAGAAAGAAAAACAATAATAACAGAAAAAAGAATCCCAAATCACTATCAAAAAGGCTATCACAGTGTAGAGTTTCCATCTCCTGTATAGTATGGGCAGTAGATTGCAGATCAGAGTTGACTAGTCTTATGGAGATAGCCATTGTCCCTGTCTAAATTCTGGCTATAATGCCTGAGTTAAGCTGAATGAACTCTGACAGGATTGAACTCTGCAAGAGTCCAGGGTCTTGTGGTGGGACTGATGCCACCAACTCACCAGTGGCTGTAGTCAACAGAATTTCTTCACTCATCCAGCGGGTGTTTTTATGATGTGGCAGACAGGGCAGAGTCATGCAAGGAAGGCCTCTGTCTAGATCCAGCACCACTTCCATACTTATTCAGAGTGTACAGATAAGTAGATGAGTTTTAGTTACTCTTCCCCACATTCCAGTTTGAGGAGAGGTCAGGACCTAAGTATCAATGTAGACAGACAGTAAGATGGAGTCTCTGCAGGCTCCTCCTCCCATGCCCTGTGGAGGTACCCAGGGAGGCCCAACCACGCCCCAGGGGGCTGCCCATACAGCATCCATACAGCTTTCCTGTTGTTGATGTTAAACAAAATTAATGGAAAGCTATAAATCAGTAAGACTTAAATTTTGGAGTTCTTAGCAATTTATAGTATTTATGAATTTGGGGGTACAGTAAAGAAATTTAAGGTGGTATAATTGAAGCTTTAATTGGAGAGCTCCATAGAAGTTAGAATAATAAGTCGGAATAAAAATACAAATGGAGCTTTAGAAGTTGTCTCTTTTTCTCCTGTTGTTTCCAATTTTTTTCCTCTTTCTTTAGAAAGAGGAAATATTTTTTTGCTTTTTGAAAGTGAGTTTATTGGTACATTTTAATTATATATTATAATTATAATTTAATTATATATTTAATTATATTATATATAAATATAATATATATTATGATCACATTCATCATTGGGAATTGTACCTGCATATGATATATCTTGATTCTTTTTTTTCTATTCCCTTGCCCTTCACCCAGTTCCCCTTTCCTCTTTGAAGATCTTCCTATTTCACCATACCTATTATACATTTTGTACCTCTTTTGCACTTTTAGTTTCTCAGGCTAGAGAAATGATATGGTACTGACACATGTATGTCCTATTTTGATTATGAATATGGCTTCAAGGTATATCCATTTAGCTACAAATGTCTCTAATTTATTATTTTTTATGGCAAGTAACACTGCATTATATTTTGAAAACACACCTTTATCCAGTCTCCGATTGATGGACATTTGGGCTGTTTCTAATATTTAGCTATTACAAGCTATGCTACTATAGAAATGGGTGTGCATACATTACTGTAGTATGATGCTTTTAATTCTTTCATGAGTACCCAGCAGGGAAAAGGTAGGGTCAAATGAGACCTCTATTCCTAGTTATTTGAGGAATTTCCACACTGATTTCCATGTGGGTTGCACCAGTCTACAGTCCAATGAATAATGAAAATGGTTCCTTTCTCCTCACAGTCCTCCCAGCATTTGTTAGCCAACCTTGTCCAAAAAAAAAAGGAAAGGAAAGAAAGACTCAAATATGTGCAATTAGGATTGAAAAGGGGGAAATAACAACAGATCCAGAAGTTCAGAGGATAATCAATACCTCAATACCTACTTTGAGAAACTGTAGTCCAATAAGATGGAAAAAGGACTGATTCCTAGACACACAGGAATTACCAAAGTTGAACAACAAAGATATAAAATGTTAAACACCCAAATATCAATCAGTGAAATTGAAAACATAATTAAAAACCTACCAACAAAGAAAAGTTCTGTCTTGGTGGATTCGCTGTTTAGTTCTACAAGAAATTCAGGGAAGAGCTAATGCTACTACTTCTCAAACTCTTTAATGAAATTGAAACAGAGGCAATACTCCCTAATATTTGCATTTAGCAATGCAAATATTACCTTGATTCCAAAAGCAGAGAAAGACCCAACCAAGAAAGAACTACAGGCCAATCTCCCTCATGAACATATATGAAAAAATCTTCAATAAGATACTGGTGAAGAAATAGAGAGGATCATCGCAAAGATCATACGCCCTAACCAAACTGGATTTATCTCAGGAATCCAAGGATGGTTCAACATATGTAAATCAATAAATGTAATAGACTACATTAACAGACTCAAGGACAAATGCCAATTGATCATATCAATAGATACAGAAAAAGCATTTGAAAGAATCCAACACTCATTCATGATTCAAACCCTACAGAAAATTGGAATAAATGGTCTCTAAAAACTATTAAAAGCCATAAATAGCAAACCAACAGTCAACATTATACTAAATGGTCAAAAACTGAAATCTTTCACACTAAAATCAGAAATAAGGATGACCATTATTACTACTCATGCTCAATATAGTTCTGGAAACATTAGCTGCAATAATCAGACAAGAAAAATAAATAAAAGGAATAAAGATAGGAAGAAGTTAAGCTATTACTCTTTGCTGATGACATGATTCTATATATAGAAGATCCCAAAAACTCACTCAGTAGACTTCTTAGCTTAATTGCCTGATTCAGTAGAGTAGCTGCCTACAAGGTCAGCACTCAAAAAGTAATAGCCAGTCTCTGTATATACAACAAACTCACTGAGAAATTAGAGAAACAACCCAATTTACAATGATATCCAAAAGAAAAGAAAAATGTAAAAATCTTATTAGAATAAATCTAACAAAGGAGATGAAAGACCTCTACTCAAAAACTACAGTACTCTGCAAGAAGAGATTGAAGAGGATATCGGAGAATATCCTTGTTCCTTGGTAGGAAGAACTGATACTAACAAAATGATCATCCTTCCAAAACTACTATATAGATTGAATCCATATCCCTATTGAAGTCCCAACAGCATATTTCACAGAACTAGGGAAAATAATGTGAAAATTCAGTTGAAACCAGAAGCCCAAAATAGCAAAAGTAGTACTTGGCAACAAAGACATTGCAGGGAATATCATACTCTCCAATTTAAAACTATATTACAAAGCCACTGTGGTTAAAAAAAAAAAAAAAAGCATGGTACTAGTGAAGAAACAGAGCCAAGGGCCAATAGCATACATTAGAAGATGCAGAAACAACTTCAGAAATACCAAGCCTCATCATCTTTTACAAAGGAGCCAAATACCCTCTATGGAGGAAAGGTAGCACCTTTAAAAATGGTGCTGGACAGCAAGGGAAACCTCTAGCAGAGCAAAAAGGAAACCAACAATAGGGGGAAAAAAATCTTTACGAGTAATGCCTCAGACAAAGGGCTACTATCTAGAATATATAAAGAGCTTAAAAAAAATCAGTTCCCCCAAATTTAAAGGCCTGGTTCAAAAGTGGGCATTGGAAATGAACAGACACTTTTCAGTGGAAGAAGTAAAAGTAGCTAAGAAGTATACGAAGAAATGTTCAACGTCACTGGCCATTTGAGAGATGCAGATGAAAACAACTCTGATTTCATCTTATTCCACAGACTGGCTTCTACCTCAGAATTAGCCAGCAACAAATGCTGGTGAGGTTGTGGAGAAAAAGGAACCCTTCTCCACTGTTGGTGGGAATGTAGACTAGTACCATTGAGGAGATCAGGGTGGAGATTCCTCAAAAAACTAAGATTAGAGGTTCTCTTTGACCCTGACATTCCCCTGCTGGGGATATATACAAAAGAATACAAGATTCCTATCACAGTGACAGATGTGCACCCATGTTTATAGCAGCTCAGTTTGTGTTGGCTAAATCTTGGAAACAACCCAAATGCCCATCAACTCTAGACTGGATAAAGATGTATTTTTGTTTTTGTTTTTTTAATAAAACAGAGTATTACTCTGCCATGAAGAATGATGAGATTGAACATTTATAGTTAAATGGACATAACCTTCAGGACATACTCATAAGTGAAATATATAGGTCACAGATGAGCAAGTATCATATATTTTCTCTGATATGAAAAACTCAAGCTAGAAATGTGTTCTAGAATGCATGATTGACATTGCAAAATAATAAATATCCAAAGGGTAATGAGGCAAATAATGAAAAAAAAACTGATGTTAAAAAAAGGAAATGATGTTTGCATATATAGGAATTGGGAGGAAGTACGGTGGGTAGGGGAGGGGGAAAATGAGAATTTGTGTCATATACTGGTACAAATTCTCAATGTGAAGTGTAATCGTGATGTGTATATATAATATACCAATAAAATGTACCAATAAAAAATGGTGCTGGAAAAACTGGGTTTCAACCTGCCAAAGATTAAAATTAGGCCTACATTTTTTACCATGCATAAACTGAAATCAAAGTGAATTAAAGATATAAATATTAAAATGGAAACACTAAAGTTGCTAGAAGATAGGATAGGTAGAACTCTGGGAGACACTGACATAGAGAAACATTTTAGGAACAAAAGCTGAATAGCCCCAGAACTAGCAGAAGTAATCAACAACTGGGATCTCATCTTATTAAAAAGCTTCTGCACAGCAAGAGAAACCACCAAAAGGGCAAAAAGACGACCTACAATGTGGGAAAAATTTTTTGCCAGCTGTTCTTCAAAGGACCACTAATTCAAATATATAAAGAACTTTAAAAAAATCATCAAATATATAAAGAACTTTAAAAAAATCAGACCCCCTCAAATTCAACAACCCAATTCATAAATGGGCATCTGAAATGAACTGACATTTTTCAAATGACAAAAGTAGCAAATAAACATATGAAAAAATGTTCAACATCAGTGGTCATTCAAGAGATGCAGACAAAAAGTTATCTCTATATGGTCAGCTATATAAAGCCTTCAACATTTACATGTTCTAATACAAGTTTAAATAATCAGAATGTGGTATGTCAACTCTAGTCAGTCTCCATATAATTATTTGTTTTAAACATGAACAAAATAACTTTTATAATGATGTTTGGGTGGTTAAGAAAATAGGCAAGGAGTCTAACCAGGGATAGTATAAAGATGCTGAGCCACCAGACAGGTATGGAAGTGTCTCTGAAATGAAAACATGAGGCACCTTAGATTCATTTCCCATTCTCCCAAGCCCATGGTGTCCATACCTATGTGTAAAAGTCAGGAATACATGAAATGTCAGTCACCCCTTATAACCATTATCCCTTTCCACCCTATCCCAGCCCATTCTAGAAAGAGAATGAGGCCAAACCATGATCATAGGTACTCTTCTCCTGTGACCCTCTTATTCTCACCCACTATTAACAGCCTGATTTACTGCATTCTAAAGAGACTCACTATCCACAGGGACCCCCCCATTGCTTTGTCCACCTATGTAGATCAAAAGCCTTGCAAATGACTCATAATTCTCCTACCTTTGGAAGTTTTATATTTCTTCCAACCTTGTATATGTATTAAAGGATATGAAATTTGAAAAAGTCATGGTTAAGGAAGTGTAGTTTTTACCCACCAGAAGATCTGGTTAACATTAAGGATCATAAATAATCAAGTCTAGCAAGGACTTAGAATAATAGTGGGTTTTATAGTAATTAGCATTTTCTCCAACACAGTGGAGATTTAGAATTAGAGGTCTACCAGAAGTAGACCAAATTTTTGCTTTGATCTAAAAAAAAATCAGTAATAGAAGGAATTAGCTTAGAAATCATGTTTATGAAACTACAGACAAATTTCCAATTTTTCTACCTTCTCTGACTCACAATGCTATCTGAGGCTTATGCTATGATATTAAAGAAATTTGTGCTAAGATTTGTTGGGGTAAGCCATGGTGGCAGACACCTGTAATCTCAGACTTCTTGGAGACTGAGGCAGGAGAATCTTAAGTTCAAGTCAGCTTTTGTAACATAGGAAGATCCTGTCTCAAAAAAAATTTTTTTTCTAAAAGGGTAGTGGATATAGTTTATGCATATGCCCTGGGTTCAGTTCCCAGAACTGAAAAAAACTTGTTAGGGTCTTAAAAGAATGAATAGAATACACAAAAATAAGGAAGGAAGCTATTCTGTGTTTTTTGTGACACAATGAATGAGCAAGCACCCAATGTTGCCAGTGGATAGAGCCAATTTTTACTATGAAATTATAATGATAAACATTAGAAGAAATCTGAAGGTTGCATAGTTGTCTAAGCCTTCACCTTGAAAGACAAAGACTATACTGTATTATGGCCAAGAGCAGTTCAGGAGCCTGTGATCAGGCTGGTGTTATTGCTCTGAGACTGAATTCACCAAGAACACTCACCTTGGTCCCTTCATGCACCCAACTTCCTGTATATGTGTTGGGGTGAAAAGAGAAACAAATTCTTTCAGTGGGAGAAGTATAAGATCCTGATAGTCCACCAGTTGGGAAATTATTCTCTGAAAAATCTAGATAACATTTTGAATTGGCA
Organism: Thryonomys swinderianus; assembly: GCA_004025085.1. Lineage (NCBI taxonomy): Eukaryota > Metazoa > Chordata > Mammalia > Rodentia > Thryonomyidae > Thryonomys > Thryonomys swinderianus. Next base: position 7,482 of record PVIC010016485.1, on the reverse strand, counting down.
TTTTTGGGGTGTCATGAACATAGTTTAAATAGTTTTAAATAGTCTTAAATAGTTTTCAAACATTCACAGTGTAATGGGGTTACAAGAGTGTACCAGTATATGGGGCAAACTGGAATTTCAACTGTCTGTTGTGAAATTGTATTTATTCCCTTAAAGTTTGAATGTACTAAATTTGACTCCAAACACTAGAATGATGGCACTATAATGATCAATCTCTGATTCACATGGACCTCAGATGAATTTTGAAAAGCCATGGGAGTCAATATTATACTGATAGAACTTCTGTTGTCAATATAATTTGTTAAAAAGAGAACTTAATCATTTTCATTGGTATTTTCACTTTGCCTTAAATTTTAATTTTTGCTCACTTGACAAGATTGCACCCCCATTTTTTGAGCCAGTGTTGAGGGCTTATTTGTGGGCATCTTTGGACTTGTAAAGAAGTGTGCTCAGGTAGATGACCAGCCCTAAGCCTGAAAGTTAATAATGTGTCTTTGTCCAGATTTAACATCAGTTAATGGTTTGAAACAGCCTTTCTTTGGTCTAAGGTTATCTGTCTTACCTTGACAGCGTTTTGTATTAAAACTTTGTTTAACCCTCTTTTGTTCAAAACCTTTTTGTGCCACATAAATGGTTAAAAGCATTTATTCAGTTTTCCTAAAAGGGCTTTGAACAAAAGAAGTGATAAATTTAGGTACCCTGTGTTTTGAAGTTCCAATGTGGGATAAAAGTAGTCCATTTTGTTGATTTGCACATTTTAGACCTGCTAAAAACTAAAATCACTCTCTGTCCAATAAACACTTTAAGGAGTAGAAGGTAAACAAAATAGATAAAATGTACACTCTCATGGTATTTTTATTGTACCTATGGAAATGAAAATGAGCAATTGAGGTAAATGAAGTTAAAGATTGGAATAATGCTATGAAAGAAATGAACAGGATGCAATTCTCTGGATGTGGAGAAAAGGCTTGTCTGAAAGGGTGATTATGAAGCTATACTTTGAAGTATAACAAAGTGGCTACACAGCAGTCCCATAAAAGTATTCCAAACAAAAATCATAACAAGTCCAAAAGCAAATTGCCCAGCTGAGCTTAGCGGTACTATGAACAATAATATAAATACTAGAGTGCAAGGGTATTATAGTGGCCCTCCATTACCTACAGGTAGTCATCCAAAATCCCCAATAGATGCCTAAACTGATGATAATCCAATACTATGTTTTTCCTATATAGTCATGTCTACAATTAAAGTTTTATATATATATATATATATATATATATATATATATATATATGTTTTATGCAAAGAGAGACCCTGTCTCAAAAAAAAAAAAAAAAGAATTCTTGCTTTCAAACAGACCTATGATGTGATCTAAACTTTCTTATAGGAATGAGCAGTCTTACCCATAACAAAAAAACAATAATGGAAGCAATATACCCCAAGACTCAAAAACCTTGATTAGCAGCCCACTTTCAAATTTTAGTAAAACTATCAGCAAGCATCTAATTCACACTTAATACTGGGCTCAAGAACAAAGAGAATAAGGAAGGATTATTAGATTCAGAAACTTACAGGAAGCTAGAATGCATGCTGAAGGGGGATCCATAGATGATTTTTTTGTACCATAGGGCCTGAGCATAAGATGCAGTTTTGAGACAACCTAGAATAGAGGGGTTTCCTGGCCAGATAATATGCCAGTCTCTCAGAAGCTGGCCACTGGAGCCAACAGATGCTATTAAGAATTGCATGAGGACAGCAGCAAAGCCAGTTTTTTGGGTTTTTTGTTTGTTTTTGTTTTTGTTTTTTGAGACAGGGTCTTGCTTTGTAGTTCAGGCTGGCCCTGAGCTCACTATGTAGCTCAGGCAAGCCTCAAACTCAGTAATCCTCCTGCCTCTGCCTCCAGAGGGCTGGGATGACAGGCGTGAGCCACCACGCCCGGCACTGTGGTATGTGGTATTGATTGCTGGTGGGCGTGAGCCACCACGCCCAGCATTGTATGTGGTTACCAGGGATCGGAACTCTGGACCTTGAGCTTGAGAGGCAGGTACTGGAACCACTGAGCTAAATCTCTGGCCCCAGCCATTTCATTTTTAAGGAGTGAAAGTGGAAAGTATACACATTACTTCCACTCACATCTTATTAGTCCAATGCACACTGAGTTCCTGTAAAGTTTAAGAGCTGAAGTCTATCTTATAGTAAAAACACACATTGTTTCTTTCCTGGAGTGTGCTCTGCAACACTGGTGATTTTTGTGAATTGGCAAAACTAAACTGGAATAAGGCATTTCAGAATCCTACCCAGTTCTCAGAAGAGAAGTTCAAGAGAAGTTGCTGGATAATTATAAAGAAGCAGCTGGTCTGCTCCGAAGTCTGAAGCAGGGACCAGACACCTAAGCTCACCTCTGAGTCTCCCCTGCACACACATTGCTCAGCTTCTGTATAGTTACATACAAAGTTCTGTAATACAGGATGTCAGTTCCTCCTATAGGTGTTCACAAAGTAGATATGGAGGCAGTGTGTGCTTTTCCTTTCATCTTGGCCATAATACTTTATGTAGAGGTTGTTCATTTGGCCTAGGTCTCACAGTGATAACCATATACAACAACAATAGATGGCCATGAACAAGAAAGAAAGAAAACTAATGTGGAGGCAGTGAGATAGCACTGCATGTCTTTCCCTTCTCTACTTCCTCTAGTTCTACTGACTTGCAGTAGTATCAATTCTATCAGAGCAGAGGCAACACTTTTTCCTACCTAGATTTGTTCCCCAGTTCCTATGAGTACATAAACTCCAGCTCTCAAAATATTTCCCTTATTCCATATGACCTGAACTTGATCTAATATAATAAGCCAAGTTAGGCTATTAAGACCAGTTATGCCTAAACCTTAACAATCAGATTTCTTTCTTGACCATGGTTCATTCACTGGATTTTGTTTTGTTTTGCTTTGAATGGTTATCACTGTGGGATCCAAGCTGAATGAATAGCTTCTGCATAGAGCATTATGGCTTATCATAGCCACTGAGGAGAATATGATAAAGGACACACACATTGCTAAATCTCTACCTGGTAGGAGCTTCTAACCTTGTCATTCTTCTTTGGCCAAAGCAATTCCAATAGCAGTATGTGAATTCAACATAAAAATGAGTGGCCCTAGTACAATATTTGTGTATATTCCTTACACCAAGTATGTATCATTTTTCCACATCACATTTGCAATTCACCATTACCAAATACATGTCCAAAACTTTGACACTAATTCCTAGAGTTGGCACAGACCCCACAAGTTAGGAGCTCATTCCTATAAGCTTACCCCCAGATCCCAACTGAAAATGGGTACCCAAGCTGCCATACTTCTCCACTAACTATGAGTTCAAGGGTTTCTTTTACTCCCTCAGATTCATTAACTTACTAGCATGAGTCACAAAGCTCAGGAAAATGCTTTATTCTACAATTATCTATTTATCATAAAGACAACTAGGAACAACCACATGCAAAAAATGCATGGCACAGACTGGTGGGTTAGAGAGAGGTGCATGAAGGTCTTGCAGTGTGTACAACCCTCCCAGCAGCGCAATATGGTCACCAGCTCTAAGCTCCTGATCATTGTTATTTTATGTTTTTATAAATGTTTCAATATGTGGACATAATTGATTACATTATTGGTCCTTGGTGAATGAACTCAATCTCTGGCCCCTCTCCCTTTCTCAGAGGTCATGGGTAAGTTCTAAGGTCTACTAATATGGTTGGTTTCTCTAATGAACAGCCTCTATCTTGAAGTTATTTAGGATCCTGCTTTTACGTGTCATACCATTAGCACACAAAATACAATAAATTTCAAGGTTTTGAGGAGCTCTATGCCAGGGACTGAGAATAAAGAACAAAAACCTACTGGTTGAATGTGGATCTCGACTTGAGTAGTTTATGGAGCACTCACATACTCAGGTTAGCATTAATTATCTCAGTCCTTCAGCAGGAATTGAGTCAATCTTTTTTTCTGCTGAAAAGGAAACCCAGATGTTTCCTCTTGCCTCTCTCTTATTTCTGCACATGCCCTAGTCATGGCTACATGGTATTTCCAGAGGAATCAGTGAATTGAAGGGAAAATCCACACTCATTGAAGGTGGGTATCATCCAATCAGCTCAAGGACAGAAGAGAAAAAATATCATTATGAAGGACAAATTTGAGCCCTCTGTCCTAGAGGCAGATGCCCTTCTTTTCATCCATGTGAACATCAGAAACACAGAATCTCTAGACTTTGGGCCATAGGATTTCCCCCAGGCTCTGAGGCCTTTGGTCATTTCCCTGGCTCTGAAGGAAAAAATACACCAGGGACTGAGCCTCTGTAGTTCTCCAGTTTGAATATAGTAAATCATGGGACTTATCTGCCTCAAATTATGTGAGACAGTTCCCTTAATAAATCCCATCTCACAGATCTCTATGTGTCCTATCAGTTCTATCTCTCTTGAAAACCCTAAATCATTTATTTTTTATAATGCTACATAGAATATGTCATAATATTGAAATAGGTAAGTGCACACACAGAAAATAACCTTCAGGAATCTAACAATTTTTTTTTTTTGAGACAGTGTCTTGCTTTGTAGTTCAGGCTGGCCCTAAACTCACTATGGAGCCCAGGCAAGCCTGGAATTCAGCAGTCCTCCTCTCTCTGCCTCCCGAGTGCTGGGATTACAGGCGTGAGCCCACACCCGGCACTGTGGTATGTGGTATTGATTGCTGCTGGGTGTGAGTCACCATGCCCAGCATTGTATGTGGTTACTGGGATTGAACTCAGGACCTTGCGCTTGTGAGGCAGGCACCAGAACCATGGAGCTAAATCTCCAGCCCCAGAAACTAACAAATTTGAACCAATCCAATGATGATTCAGCTTGCAAATCTCTACTTATATCACAAGCAACTAACTATAGATTACTCAGCAATATTTGGGGGACAAGCACAAGCACTCTATTTAGTGTTAAGACCAAATCTTTCACATTATTTATTTTTATTATTTTAGTAGTTCCCCCAACAGAACTAAAATGCTACATTTTATTTCAGCTACAAGATGGTAAAATATTTTTTGGATTTGAATATCAAGTCACTTCTGAATGTTAGGACTAAAGAGAAAAATGATTGTTTTTTTTTTCGACTCTAGTATTTGAAAAAATATATCAACTTTAAAGTGCCTGTGAGGAATTGCTCTTCTAAGCACTTAACAAATAAAAGATAATTTAATTTTTGTAACCCCAGAGCTGAGGATAGTGTCTGGCATAGAATAGATGCTCAAAAAATGTTTGTTATATTAGGATATTTAATCCAATTTAAGATCCATATATCTTTTACATTTTGACATTTCTGAAATTGGGACACACCTTACAATTGATGGTAGCTTAAATCACTGCCAGATGCGAAGATTTTCAATTGATCACTCCTAGAAAAATCAAGAAGCACCAGCTTCACAGCATATTACATTTGGTAACATGTAATTAATTACTAAAAGTTTAACTTCCTAGAATTGTTTATTATAATACTGATTCAACCAAATATATCTTCTAGTGCATTGAACTATACAAAATAAATATTAATAGACATGAAAAATCAAATAAGCACTCATACAGTAATACTGTGGGGGACTCAATACTCCACTCTCATAAATAGATCAACTAGACAGAAAATCAACAATAAAATATGAGCTGAACTGACTTTTGAACAAATGGACTTATTGGCTAACTAGTGTTCCACCCCATGAAATCAGAATATACGTTCTTCAAAGCAGCATATGGGTCATTTTCCAAAATAGACCACATGCTAGTTCATAGGACATGTTTAAGTAAATGTAAAGAAATTTAAGTTATCCCCTATATATTGTTAGGCCATAGCACAATGGAATTGGAGATCAATTGCAAAAGAAATTCTAAGAACTTCACAAACACCTGGAAATTGAACATCCACTTGAATAACCAGTGGGTCACAGGTACAATTTTAAAAGATGGAAGATTGATTTCTCTTCAGATCATATAAGAGTATTCATGGAAAAAAAATAAAGTAGAAATCAGACAGTTTTGACAACTAAATAATAATGACAACACAATATACCAGAATTTCTGAGACATGATGAAAGCAGTTCTGAGAGAAACTAATAGCAGTGAATGACCATATTAAGAAAATAAAGTAAGCTCAAATAAATAACCTAATTCTCAACCTCAAACTCCTAGAAAAAAGTGAGAAAGACAAAGCCAAAACTCCTATAAAGGAGGAAATTATAAAGATCAGAGCAGAAAACAATGCCATGGAGACTATAAGAATGCTACCAAAAAAATGAATCAAAGAGCTGGTTCTTTGAAATAATAAATAAAATTGATGAACACTTAAACATTAATAAAATAGGAAATAAAAACTCAAATCCATGTAATTATGAATGAAAAGGATGTAATTAAAACAGATCCAGCAGAAATCCAGATGACTGTCAACTCCTACTTTGAGAAACTGTACTCCAATAAGATTGAACACATTGAAGAAATGGATAGATTCCTAGACACATATGAATTAGTAAAGTTGAACCAAGAAGTAACAAAAATTGTAAACAACCCAATATCAGCCAATTAAATTGGAAATGTCATTAAAAACTTGTCAACAAAAAAAAGTCCAGATCCTGAAGATTTCACGCTGAATTCTACAAAAAATTGGAGGTAATGCAACTGTTTCTCAAATTTTTTTAGTGAAATCAAAAGGGAAGAAATACTTCCTACTTCTTTTAATGAAGCAAGCATTACCTTGATTCAAAAAGCAGAGAAAGGCCAACTACAAAAGAAAACAGTCACACATGAATTAGCACCAAGAATCAGCAACTGGATTTTATTCCTATTAAAATGCTTATGGGGCTGCAGATTTAGTTCAGTGATTCTGGTGCCTGCCTGGCAAGAGCAAAGTCCCTGGTTAGATCCCTGGTAACCACATACAACAATAGCAGGTGTGGTGACTCACACCTACCAGCAGTCAATACCACATATCACAGTGCTGGGTGTGGTGGGTCACACCTGTAATCCCAGCACTTGGGAAGCAGAGGCAGAAGGACTGCTGAATTCAAGGCTTGCCTGAGCTACATAGTGAGTTCAGGGCCAGCCTGAACTACAAAGTGAGACCCTGTCTAAAAAAAAAAAAAAAGGCTTATGCATAGCAAGAGAAACTACCAACCATGTGAAAAGACAACTCACAATGTGAGAAAAAAGTTTCACCTCCTCAGACAGAGGCTTATTATCTAGAATATACAAAGAATTTTAAAAAGCTAAACCCCCTAAATTTAAAGATCCAATACAAAAATGGACATCTGGAATGAACATTTTTCAGATGAAGTAGAATCAGCAAATAATTATGAAAACATCTTCAACATCACTGATCATTCAAAAAATGCAGATGAAAACAATGCTGAGATTCCATCTCACTATAAAAAGAATGGCAGCGTTGGTCCGGAGGGTTAGCTCAGT
>PVIC010016484.1:0-33984 GCA_004025085.1 Thryonomys swinderianus | reverse complement strand
TGAAAAGTAGTTTATAAAAACAATAGTCCAGGGGGTGAATATGTATAGCTATTAAAAAATAAACTAAAGGAGTGAAAAAAATTATGTATTTTTCATTTTGAAAAGTTTCAATTTGGACCATTTAATGTACCCATACATATTTTGTTTCTGGTTCAAGAGTCAAATATTTAAGTGAATAAAGTCCATCAAGATGAGATCAGAAGTAATACAGCTAAATTACTGCATTTAGAATCTCACTAATAAAAATTTACTGAAACAAAAACTGATGTGTTTATCCACACACTATGAAGTTCTTGCATTTTTCCTAGTGAAGAACTGTTCTGAAGATGTGATTCCAGTAGTGAGAATAGATAGTATAGCTATAAAAAAATGAATGTATTATATATTTAATATATGTGCTGCCGAAGTGAGCACAGTATTATATATTTAAATATATAACTATACAACTGTTATCTCCAAGCACTGTATGTGTGTGTGTGTGTGTGTGTGTGTGTGTGTATATATATATATATATATATATGCATACTTGTATTTGTAAGTGTAGATACAAGGTTGCTTGCATGCCTACATGAAATCAAAACATGCAAGGAAAAAATATATATACAAAGAAAATATGTTTCTGGATATAAATAGAAACACATATAAATATATAGAGACAATATATATATATAATATAGAGAGAATACATATAGAATATACACATATATATCTATTATAGTATATATATATATATATATATATATATCTTATATATATCTACTCAAACAGACACAGAAAAGGAAAGCTGAGAATCACCTTAATGTGCTTTGAACCCTTTATGCATCACACAATCCATCCAATAAGTTAAAACTCTATCAGAGCCAATTGCCAAACAGGACAGAAACAGAAAATGAATAATGTATGTCATTTGTACAAAGCCATTTGGAAGTGAGTCAGGCACAGGTCATCTGCAGGAGCACATATAGATCAGAAATTTAGTTCTATAGATCTTCCCATATTAATGACGGAGATCAACCTTCTAATACAAAACTGGGCCTTTGTTTATAAATTATATATTATCTAATATTCTGAATATAAATTTGGGAGACAGAAATTATTATTAAAAATACTGTAATTGTCAGCTTTCCTTTTACTATGACAAAACATCTGAAGCAATCAGCTTTAAAAAGAATAAAGGTTTATTTAGGCTGATAATTCACAAACTTTCAATTTATGATTAAGTGCCCCATTGCTTTTGGCCTCTGTTGAAACAGTAAATCATAGCAGATATATATGACAAAGTACACTACTCAGGCTGTTATCCAGAGGCAAGAGAAAAAAGGAAGTGACTATAGTGTCCCACAGCCTCATTTAGTTGTATGTCTTCAGTGACTTGAGGATCTCCCACAACATCCCAACTCCTAAAGTTTCTAACACCTAAAAATAGTACCACTCTAGGGACCATGTTTTAGGCCTGTAGGAAACATTCAACACGCAAATTATAGCAAGGTCCTTCCTTCAAGCAGCTTACAATTTTCTTCTACATTTCACATTCCATTTTATATCGAGTGGCAATTTTATTACATTTAAAAATGTGTATAAGTATATGCAATATACATTTTACACATACATTTTTCCTTCAAAAATATTGACTGACAATTTAAAATGTGCTTCCCTGTATGTTCTGTATCCTAGATCTATCTACTTGAAGGTCTGACACACAACTCTTGACAACAAAATGACAATCCTAGAGCTTGGCGTTGGACTCTAAATTTCATTATACACTAAAAAGGTGTTGGAGAAATGACTATTTACAGGCTTACACTAGAAAAATGCAAGGTAATTCTAAAAACATGTGTTAAACATTATGTAACACGTCTCCATAGGACATAGGAGTTGGATGTAATTATCATAGACAAAGCCTCAGATGTGAACAGCATTCGTTGAAAAATGAAAGAGAATTATAACCCTGTTATTAACATAAACAGATGCAAGAATCTACATATTACTTAATTATTTAATTGATGAGGACAATCACTTGTAATGAGGAAAATATAAACTTTTTTTTTGAGACAGGGTCTCGCTTTGTAGTTCAGGCTGGCTCTAAGCTCACTATATAGCCTAGGCAAGCTTCGAACTCAGCAATCCTCCTGCCTCTGCCTCCCGAGTGCTGGGATGACAGGCGTGAGCCACCACGCCCAGCAAATATAAACTTTTTATAACAGCATACACCAAGGTTAGAAGGAACAAAATCATTATTAGTAACCATCTAGATAATGATTTAAGGTAAAATAATCAATACATGTTAAAGTTCAACATGAAACTTTGAGGACTAATAGAATATATTCATGAGAATATGTTCAATGTATCACTCCTAAATTTACTTGCGATTTACAAAGAAAAGGTATGAAACTTTCAGCAGACAAGGTCGACATTCTCCACTTGACCAGCGTTGGCATCACCAGATATGGTACATCCTAATCTCTCACACCTCGGGAAGTGATCACTCGCAAGAGCACTGCTTATGCTCGCCAAAAATGCAACAGTATTGGAAGTTTTTTCCTGCAAAAGGCTAGTCATTGCTAACACTATTTAAAAGACTGAGGCATTTTTGTGATTAAAGAACATGAAAATACATGCAAGGAATGACCTAGCGATTTCCTATGGACAACACCAAGACAATGCTTGATGAAATTTGTGAAAGTTTTGTAAATTAGATCATAGAATTTTTACGTAACTTCTCCTGAATATCCTTTCTTTTAGAAACATTGAAGTATCTAAGAACAGTAATTCTGTGACATATTATATGATGCCACTCCCCCCAGGAATGTATAATATACATTGATATCTATACATGTTAATACGGGATGGGTGAATGCTTCCATTTGGAAAATCTAAAGGATGGATGAGAAATTCTTTGTATATTTATTCTGAATTTTCTTTAGGCCTAATATAATGTCTCCAAATAAAAATTTAAATTGTAAAAGAAAATAATGCCACCTGCTGAAAGGAATATTTAAAAAATTACAGCTTCACATAATAATGAGGGAGGCACCTAAAATAAACTTTAAATGTCACCTTTTATTTCTAAAACATTCAAAATCTAACTTTCAGTAAGAAAGAAAAATAACTATCAGTGACTCTAGGTGTTCATTCTATCACTGCCAAAAATCTTTATGTCGCAGTTTAGTATTTGCACAGTTTTAAGAATAAATTATTATTTCCTTATGCTCCAAAGTAGACAGATTATGTACTTTTAAAAAATATAATAGAACATATGTGATGAGTGTCTCAGCTACTTTTTTTGTTGTGAGGACAAACTAGCTGATACCCACAAATTAAAAGAGAAGTTTTTTAGCTCATAGTTTCTAGAAGTTTCGGGCCACATTCGGCTGGCTCCTGGGCAGGGCAGCATGGCAGAGGGACATCGCAGAGAAGAAACAGCTCATGGTGGAGTAGGCAGAAGGCAGCAAAGCCTGCCTTTTATCTGTGCCTTATATTCCATCCAACCTACAAGTCTATTGATTGATACCACCCACACCCAAGGTGGGGCTGACCTGCTCCATTCCACAAACTTCAAAACTATGTTAACCCAATGAATGGAATAAAGCAGATATCCCACAGACTTAACTCATATCCACACGACCTACATCCAGCCACCTCTAAAATGCCCCTCCTATGAGAGCAGAAGAGTTTTGGGGGACATCTAGACTGAATCCATAGCAATGATCTACACTCTAAGATTCATACATACTAGACTGTTTTTTGAACATCTTGTGATCCTAGACTCTTCAAATCCTGCATAGAAAGTACTGACTAGCAATATCCAGTATATGTGAGGGTGTGGAGAAACAGGCATATCTATATGCTGATACAAGCATACAAGTTAGTTTGGCCTATCTGGGAGAAAATATTACAATATATATTAGATTTAAAACTTTACCCTAAAAAGAAATTGTTAACTCCTTAAAATAGTAAACACTATACTACTTACATCATAAAAATCTTGCAAGTAACTTTAGAGTCCATTGCTGTAGGATTGATTTCAGATGAGAATGCATAAGCACTATGTGAGCATCACCTAGCATTCAAGTTAAGGGTCTTAGCTTTGTTTCTAACTAGCTGAGTCACATTAATCAGATAGCTCACTCCTTTAAGCTTCAGTTTTCTCACAGAGGATTATTCTGAGTGTTGAAAAAGATAAAGTAGGCACTTCAAAGGATTTCTCTGAGAGCTAATGCATGAAGTAGCATACTTCCCCGCATGAGCTAGATGCAAAATTAAAATTTAGCGATTGTTTTGTTTATCATTATAATTATTACCCTGGAGTTTTATTTCACAATACATACCTCCATCCTGTGTACATTATTTTCTTATCATGTTTAAATATTTTTCAATGAAAAAGTTTCATACAGCATTATACTATGATCTTATGTATATATATTTTCACAAGCAATACTATGTTATAGTATAAAGACTAATAAGTACTTTTCATATTTATTTTCTTTTAAATACATATATAGGATTTCATAATTACAAATTTAAAGCATAATTTTCATTTTAATATGTCATTGTCAACATGTCAAGTCTCCCTCCATAGTGATCTCATTTCTAGTTCTTATCATCCAAATAAAAAGGAGGGCTTGTACCCCTTCCCACTGTGAGGGTCTTCAGAGCATTTTGCATTGGAAGAGAGATATTTTAATCATTCATCTGGTGGGCTTTCTTAATCAGCCCAAGTAACCAGTTTTTTTAAGTGGACACTGAATTTTAAATTAATGTTTAAAAATATACACTCAATTACTTGAAACTTACATTGAAAAATTGTAGTATTCCACAATGCTTTCACTTAAAGATTTTTGAAAAGTTAAATATGCATATTTAGCTACTAAATGAAAAACAATTTGACTCAAACAAAGAAATTAGGTGTAAAAACTTGTTAAAGCTAATAAGCAACATGGTATTAATGTGAATTGTGTTTTGTGGAAACACAACTATTAAATAATAAACTTAAATATATATTCTTTATGCCATTACTGATCTCCAAATTGTTACACTAAAAATTATTCTTTGTCAATTTTTATATTATTCATCTTATTTTGACAAAGGATATATATAAAGGAACCCCCCCAACTTTTAAAAGAATGAATCACCATATTTCCATAGAAGTTGTATTTTTTGAACATTGTATTATGAGAATTACTGTCAAGTCATTTAATTATTATTTAATTTTAATTTATTATTATTTATTTTTAATTTATTTGAATATTCATTACCTTAATTATTGGTCATCAACAAAAGTTGCACAAGTTATATATCATGCATATAATTTTATATATATATAATGAAAAGGCTTAAACTTCGGAACAGAGATTATTCCAAAGAAGCCCAACCACAATTAACACATGAAATGCTAATAACAAGTTAAAGTGGTGTATTTTTTTTTGTTTTTTTGTTTCTCCTGGTTCAAGACTAATGAAACGATAATCTATACCCAAATGTTTCTTCTTCCCCCTACAACATAAACCAGTGCTTAATGGAGAGCCAATAACCTCATTCTGAAAAATGATTGGAATCAGGAGTCTACAGACAGTGGATAATGGTACTGGGCACCTCTTCCCGTGCATACACTGACAGTGTCACAGCCTTCTGGTCAGGAGTTATTGAGAACACATCTTGAAAAGCACACTGTGACACAAAGAATGCATGCAGATGCTTGGTGCTTGAGACTAAATTTAATCACCTCCTGCTTGTGACCATTTGGCAGCTTTGGGAAAGTTCTCCCCTGAACCAGCTCTCGGAAGCCAAGCTATTAAAGTGCTAATTAAAGAAAGTACATGGAAGACATGAACACTAGGAGTCTGGGGTAATTGGCTACAAAAAAGACAAGGCTGAAACACGTCACTTCGTCTGCTTCTCCTGATTAGAGTCTAATTCGAATACCAATATTTCACTGCACGCCACGGTGCTCTGGGAGAGGATCTGCCTCTCTCCGTTCACTGGATGGCTCTTGTGTGAAAAGGGAGAAATAGCAATTCTGTTTTATAGTTAATCTTTTGACACACTCAGGAATAACAGGGAAGTCCATACAATCTTTCCTGTGCATCCTGATATGACTTATTAAAGATGAGAGGAAGAAAAGGGAAATTAAAAAAAATCTTCTAATGAAACAAATCAGCAATTCTGTGCGGTAGAAGTTACCCAGCAAGCCCATCCTGAAGCAAAGGTAATTACAGCTGAAGTGCTTATGTGCTCCCTGATAAGCTGGTGCAAAACATAATGCATCTATTTCTCATCTACTTCTAGCTGCCTTCATAAATGAAACACTTCCATAAATGTGTTTGCAGAAGAGCTGAAGCAACTTCTATACTCTGGACACTTCATTACACGTTCCATACTGTTTTGTTTAATCCAGTCAGACCTCAGTGAAGTCAACACCATTTCCTTTTTCATTGATGAATGGCTTGAGATAAATTGGTATGAATCTACATAGGGTGGATGGTAAAATACTTAACGAAGTCCTGTTTTCACTATGAAGAGACTGAGGAGTGAAGCAGAAAATTTTTTTTTTGGAGACAGGGTCTCGCTTTGTAGTTCAGGCTGGCCCTGAGCTCACTATGGTGCCCAGGCAAGCCGCCGCGAACTCAGCAATCCTCCTGTCCCTGCCTCCCGAGTGCTGGGATTACAGGCGTGAGCCACCACGTCCGGCATTGTAGTATGCGGTGTTGATTGCTGGTGGGCGTGAGTCTCCACGCCCAGCATTGTATGTGGTTTCCGGGAATTGAACTCAGGACCTTGCGCTTGCGAGGCAGGCGCTGGAACCACTGAGCCAACCCTCCGGCCCGCAGAAATATTTTTAATTAAGACATCATAACCAGTTAACTCTGGGCACAAAATCTCCCAGACAAAATTTTTTCTAATGACCAAGTATATATGAATGCGGCATATGTTAAACATGAATATTAGCAGTCACAAAAGCAATAAGCCTTTTAAGGTATTGATTGACAATGAGACTTATTAACTAGAGTTTAAGGGACTATGATCCTGTTATATAACAGAAATTTAGTCCTTTGAAATTTTTCCTGTTTCATATTTTTCATAATTTTCCATATTTCATTTACTACAAAGTTGTACAAAGCTCACACTGAAACACTGACATCTCTGTATGTGACATGACATGTTTCCTTAACAAACTCAGTTCCATAATCTTTTAAAGATAAATATGAATATTGTTCTTTGGAGAACATCTCAATGTAACTACATGTTCAAAACAGAAAACTACTTCTGAACTTGGCTTACTTACTAGGATATATTTTAGATAGACTGTTGTATCTGAGATTTCTTAATTTCAGGTCGAAACAAGTGAAAGGTACATTCTTAAGAGTCCAGGTTGCACATTAGCATGACCTTAAAAAAAATAAGACACTATTCTGCAAACACACATGGAAAGTAGAGTCACATATGATTTGAAAAACTGAGGTAGAAGTGAGAAGTTGGAGGAGCTGGAACCTGAGGGAAAGAGAGATACAAATGACTCGCAGCACTGGGGTAACTGAAAAAGAAATATGAATGAAAAGATAAGACTTGCCACTTAGTTGATGAGATTTTTCTCTGTCCCCCACTCTTTGTATATCTCCTCTCTGAAGCATCCAATAAAGCCAATATTTTTCTTCAGGTCAGTAAATCATTTCTGAGGAATGAAAGAGCTGCACAAGAAAACATGGGTGAACACAGAAGCCAGTGGGGAAAGGTACCGTGATAACATACCCCTCTAGTATCTCATAGAAGGCAAGTGGAGGGAACTTTTATTTAGTTGAGAATATAAAACTGGACAAGGGTACAGAATTCATTTGTCAGATGATAAAGGATCTCTGACCACAGAACTCGAAGATAAGATATCTGGGAAGAAAACCTTTAAATATTAGAATTTTTTAATGTGAAGTAATGAACACAATTTTCCTGGAGATCTTCCATCATCTCAAATTGAGCACAACCACAATTCCTCTGGATTGTTGGTCTATTTAGTGTTAAAATAATGGCTAAAACGCTTCTGTGGGACTCAAATTTCAAAGGGAGGGTGCATCCTGGACTAGGCTAACCCTTCTACTTCTCTCCTGGCTTTATACTGTGCTACAGTTCTTCGCACAAATGTTCATCAGGCAGATCTGCATGCAAATCACTCTGTCTGAAGTAGATTCTTTCCTCTGGACCCAATGGAACCCTGATTATGCCCCCTTCACATCAGGGGAACACTGGCCCTAACTTGGACCAACTCTAGCTGAATGCAGTTAACATGTAGGGCTCTGAGAAGTATGTACACTGAGCAAAGGTATAGTTTTGCTAGTAGTTTTCTTCTGAAAAAGAGAAACTGAAAGTATTCAATGGGCCAGTGAGTAATGAGCAGATAAGAGGTGAGACATATTTAGCATCTGCAATTTCCAAAATTAGTGAAGACAGAAAAATAGTCTTCACTTCCAATACTTGCAACACTTATTCCAATTCTTGTTTGGTGGTATGCTTTAGATGTGTATGTTTCTCATGATATAAATAAATAAACTCACCAATGAAAGAGCAAAATAACCTTCCAATCATCTTACTAAAGTAGTAAAAATCTGGTCACTTTGAATTTTTAAAAAAAATAGATAAGACTTACAAAGAGAACTGAAACATCTATTCAAAAAGAGCAAATCAAGGCCACAATGAAGAGACTGCTTTGCCATTGCCTATAAGGCAGTCAGTAAGTTTGTAGAAGTGAGTAGTGGCCATGTGGAATTACTTGTGCCCCAGTAGGGTCCCCCTGAAAAATGGTACCAGAGACTCACAATCATACAGTGAGTGAGTAATGGGTCAGACAAGAGATAAAATATTAAACTGAAAGATGTGAGGCTGTTCACTAAAGCAGACAATCCAGATGGTATTAGACATAAACGTGCAAAACAACGTGTCTGGTAAGAAGCACAGAATAAGTTGTGTCTCACAAAAAAAGGGCAGTAGCAGATGGATCTTGATGCCCTGCACTGAGGCTCTAAATTACACCTTTATAGTCTTCAAAGAAAGAAAGGCTCCACCATACAGGATTCAAGATTGGCATCATTATTCTACTTGGTTTCTTATGTATAAAAGTTCAATGTCTCACTAATATCAAGTCATTATTAAATAGTTTTAAAATTTCTAATCCTTCATACCACAGTGCTGGGCATGGTAGATCATACCTGTAATCCCAACACTTGGGAGGCAGAGGCAGGAGGACTGCTGAGTTTGAGGCTTGCCTGGACTACATAGTGAGCTCAGGGCCAGCCTGAACTATGAAGTGAGATCCTGTCAAAAAAAAAAAAAAAAAAAAAGAAAATACCTGAAGATTAATGGAACAGACTGGAAGATCCAAAAAGAACCTCAAACACATTCAGCCAACTTTCTCTGACAAGGGGGCTGAACATGTTCACTGGAAGAAAGATATCCACTTTGATAAATGTATGAAAGTGTGTTTTTTAAAATGAATTATCATTATAATCCTTTAACTTTAAAATATATCATTCCATGTGTTTTGCTATATAACTACAAAATGGGGTTATTAACTCTTCTGTTAATGACATGAATATATCTCTAAGTAATTCTAACTAATTCATTTTGTTCAGAAGAAAGGTTTCTTTTGCAAACAGAGCTCTACAACAATTCCATTTCTGTACTTTACTTTTCTTTGTGTAGAAGCAAAAGCCAGAAAAGCTTTTATAACCTAAATCTGTTGGTGGGAAGGACATGTCCCTATAATTATGATAATATTCTTAAAATAACATCTCTTTGTAATGGTCAGCTGAAAACTTGGTCCTTCTTCAGTTTATTCAGTGCAAACTGAAATTCGATGTCCTTTTTTTTGTTGTTTTTTGAGACACGGTCTCGCTTTGTAGTTCGGGCTGGCTCTGAGCTTACTACGTAGCCCAGGCAAGCTTCGAACTCAGCAATCCTCCTATTATCTATAGTAATACTATAGATTTTTGCATAAAACTTTTAAAATTATTAACAAAGTACCTCATACTTGGTATAATTTGAACAATTTTTCCAACTTCATAATACCCATTGTTCTTTTTGGTCCTTATTTACGCTTTCAGTTTCTTACACCAGAGAGACTATATGGGTCTTCAAATTTGAGTAGATCTACACATATGCATTAGATTTATTTCATTTAAGAGTATGTTCTCAACATGCATCTACTTGCACAGGAAATGTCTCATTTATCCTTCTTATGGCTGAATTCATCAGTTGCTGGGCATCTGGTCTGTTTCCAAGATTTGGATACTGAAAACTGTGCAGCTATGAACATATGTGCACATATATCACTTCAGTATGATGCTTTTAATTCTTTTGGGAATATACTCAGAAGGTGAATAGCTAGTTCAAATGGAACCTCTTATCACAGTCTTTTATGAGGAGTCTTCACACTGATTTTCATAGTAGCTGCACCACTCTACACTCCCATCAGCAGTGGAGAAGGGTTACTTTCCCTACAGCACCCCTAGCATTTGTTGTTGGTTGATTTCTCAATAATAGCCATTCTTTCTGGAGTGCGATGGAATCTCAGTGTTGTTGTTCTTTTTAATTTGCATCTCTCAAATGACAGTGACTTTGGACATTTTTTGATGTATTTATTTGTACTTCATCTTAGAAGTATGTATTTATTTCTGATGGACATCTTTGGATTGGATCTTTAAATTTGAGCAGGCTTATTTTCTTCAATTCTTTAACATTGTACATATTAGTCCTTTGGGAAACTGTTGGCTGAATTTTTTTCCCACTATGTGATTGTCTTCTCACTCTGTTGGTGATTTCTTTTGCTCTGAAAAAAAATTTTTCAAATGAGATGAGGTCCCAGTCGTTGATTCTTTGTAGTATTTCCTTTGTGATCTGGGTTTTGTTCACGAAGCCTTTACCTACTCCTATGGCCTCAAGAGTTCTACCTACTCTCTCTTTCAGCATGTTTAGTGTTTTTGTTTGAATATTTAGATTTTGACCCATTTTGATCTGGTGGTGAGAAACATAGGGCTAATTTTAGTCTTCAGTATGTAAAAAGGCTGTTTTTCCAGCACCATTTATCAAAGTGGCTATCTTTCTTCCAGTAAACATGTTCAGCCTCTTTGTCAAAGAAAGTTGGCTGAATGTGTTTGAAGTTCTTTTTGGATCTTCTAGTCTGTTCCATTAATCTTCAGGGCTTTTTTTTTTTTTTAATCCAGGGCCTCTCTTCGTAGTTCAGGCAGGCCCTGAGCTCACTATGTAGCCCAGGCGAGCCTCAAACTCACAACAATCCTCCTGCATCCGCCTCCCAAGTTCTGGGATTACAGGCGTGAGCCACCACGAGCAGCTTTAGGTGGAGTTTTGTTTTGTTTTGTTTTGTTTTGTTTTGTTTTGTTTTGTTTTGTTTTGTTTTGTTTTACCAGTACCATGCTCTTTTCATGACAAAAACCTCTAGTATTTCAAATCAGGGATTGCAGAAATCACATTCTCTAAGAATGACTGTGCTTTCAGGTAATTGAAGCCACCTGGCTTTCCTTTTTTTTTTTTAACACACAATACTTCGATATATGTTCATACTTCTCATTTCTGAGATTTGTGGGTTGTGACTGTTCTGAAGTACACCTAAGATGCTTGTGGAGTTTGTCACTGGTTTAAAGTCGGGGAGAGTGGGGTGGAGACTGAGAATGAAAATCTGAGATGAGGCTGTTACTGTTTGTTTATCAACGTTCCCCCACAGCTTGAAGAGCTCACAGGTGGACCTTGGGAGGTGAGTGGATCATAGACACGTGGTAACCGACGTGGATTAGTTTACTGACTGGTTTGTAGCTACATGCGATATTGGAAGGTGGAGCTAGATCACCCCCTTTGATCTGGCGTCCTCTGCTTCCCACTGCTCGTTCTCCTCGGCCATGAGCTCTTTCCCCTCTGAACACCTCTCTGCCAGGCCTCCTGGCCTTAGAACCAGCCAACTATGCATTGAAATCCCTATAGCTCAACAGTAGCTGAACCAAATAAACCTATCCTCCTTTACGTGGAGGATGCCAGGTATTGTGCCCCAGGGACTAAAAAGTAACTAGACTAGAAAGTGACCTTAAACGTGTCATCATTTTCCTACAACTCAGGAAAGAATAAAAATAAAGATTGAGAACCTAGAAACGGTAGCACATTTCAAAGATCACTGTTGTAGCAAAGCCTCCTGCAAACCACTGCTCATGAAAAAATATGGCCTGTTGAGCAAATATGAGCTGAAGAAATGCATGTGCATGTTGTTTCCTCAGCAGGTAACATTACTGAAAAGTGTGTCGAATGTGATGTTGTATTGCCTCCCATCCTTAAAGAGATGAGGGACCTGAGTTTCAATATCAAATATTCTATGTATAAATTGTTAGGGTCTAGTATAGAGTTAGGAAAAAAAAAGAGTCAAAGGGGGAAATTATTTTTAAAAATTGTAAAATTTACTAGGTAATACTTATCTACACAGTATTATTCTTGGGTAAAGACCATTGAATCTTCTGAGAATACACCTAGCCACACATGCATTGAATTTTTCTACTGAACAAAGCAATATGCTGCTTGCTGAAAGTCAAGATAAGTAAATTCATAAGCATGTTCTTAACTACTCGTGAGATCCATGGCACTATTACAGTTTTTTGTAAGTTATGCAATGAGCTATAAA
This sequence comes from Thryonomys swinderianus, assembly GCA_004025085.1. Lineage (NCBI taxonomy): Eukaryota > Metazoa > Chordata > Mammalia > Rodentia > Thryonomyidae > Thryonomys > Thryonomys swinderianus. Next base: position 21,323 of record PVIC010016484.1, on the reverse strand, counting down.
GTATTTTCAAACCATTTGTTATAGAATGGATACTAATTAATCCAGAATGTTACCACTCAACCAACTTTACATTACCACTATTTCAAACTGTTTTATCTGACTTTGGTATAGACTGAAATTATTTTCCATGTATAGTATGTTTCATAGACTCTCACGTTTCAAAGAGGAAACGACTTCACACAATCAGATACAACAACAAAAAACAGACATCCACTTTCTGTGGGTCACTGAGCAAATTGCCGATAATTTTCACCATCCTTTTTTTCTTTTGATTTATTCCTCTAGGACATTAAATCATGAATAGCAAGAATATAGCCTTTACCTTGTATTCCTATCTTGAAAGAAATACTTAGCTCACAATTAATAATGTACTCCATTACATTTTATAGACATAATAGGAAATTAATACCTTATTAAGTTAATTAAAATTGCATAGAAATGGAGGAACTTCCACTTTGTAATTAACACTATTGAATCTTTATAATTATTAGTCATATCTTTTATACAACACTTCTATGTGACCTGAACATAACTTTAAACAATTATTAGTTTTTATGTTTTTCAATCATTTCTAAAAATATTGAGATTTTAAAAATTTGGAGACTAATTTTAAAATTATTTTTACAAATGACATTCTATAGATTTTGTTGTAAAGATTTTTAAAAATAGAAGTTTCTTGCCAGGTGTGGTGGCTCATGCCTGTAATCCCAGCACTCAGGAGGCAGAGGCAGGAGGATCGCTGAGTTCAAGGCTTGCCTGGGCTACATAGTAAACTCAGGGCCAGCCTGAACTACAAAGCGAGACCCTGTCTCAAAAAAAAAAAAAAATAGAAGTTTCATGGGAGACTCCTGTTGGTGTTTATGCAAATATTCCTGGCTTTGAGTGCATGGATTTACTTCAATTTCCTTATTCTGTCATTTGTGCCAATATTACCCTCACCTCTCTTCTGTTGAACTTCACTGTTTTCTCTCCTTTTTGAAGCTCTCTTCCATTTTCATTGTTGAACTTCCTTCTGATTTTCCTTCTACTTTTCTAGCATTTCTCTTTCTGTATGCTTTTTTCTTTCTGAGTTCTCAGCAGAGGCATTCTCTTTTATTTTTAGGATTTCTTTCACTGTTTTAACCACAACAGCACCCTTACTGTCCAATTCTGTGTCTCTCTGTCTGAGTTACTCTTTCCTTAGTAATGATACCCCATTTCTAACAAAGCTCTGGCATGACGCTTGTAGTTATTTCTAATGTAAAACACAGAAGCACTTCCTTGGACAATAGACAGAGTCATCCCTCACTTACTTCTATTAAGCCATCATGTTTCCAGTCTGCCTCACATGAGAATTATCTCCCATTAAATTGACTCTGGCAGGATAATGATCTGAGATGTTACCAAACAGTACAGTGAATGCCTTTTTTTATAGGACAAGACACATTACAACCAATCTCCCTCAAAATATGCCCCCTCGCTTCAAACACACAAATCTCCTCATTCTGGCACTTTGTAAAGCAGTTCAGGAAGGCTTTTTAAATGTATCTTCATTATTAGTTGCATTGTTGTGATTGCCTCCATGTCCTGAATTAGTTAAAAAAAATCAATCAATTTCATTCCATGGTTGTTTTGACTTTAGGGGGAAAACCGATGTTATATGGTGCCAGAGCAGGTGGATAAGGTAGATAGCAACATACTGTGGTGCTTTTATGACCCTGCCTCTCTTTGGGTCACATTCGGCAGTGGCATTCACAAAATTTTAATCACACCTCATACACACACAAAAGAAATTTCCAGAACTGTTTCAGAAAGTAGTAAGAAGAAAGGAATGTTTGAAATGAAAGGGGCAATTCTGAATGGGATTGATGGTGATGTGTCTTTTACTATAATAAATTATTTTAAATATCCATCATGTATTTTAATCACACTTCACACATACGTATGTGTTCAGTGGAATGTATTTTTGTCGTACTCGCCTTTTGTTAAACCTGTTTTTATACTGGATTTCATATAAAATGAGGAATACTCATATACGATGCTTTGATAAAACCATGACACGTTTTATCTATTCCATGGATATTAGTTTGTAGACATTTCAGGACATTAAAGGTATTTCTTACTTTTCCCATAATACTCTTCTAAGAAGTATCCATTGTTGAGCTTTCCTGTTATGCCTGAGTGCTTGAAAGTCACAGAATTTGGTAAAAGGTAAATGGACATTTTCTCAGTCTTCAAAATAATGCATGCTCATACTAGAAAACTAAATTCTATTCTAGAGACAATTTAGAGTTACATCCTTACTTCTGTTTTCTTTTCTTTCCTTTTTATATATTAAGCCTTCTAGATAGTGATAAGGGTAATCGATGTCTAAAACTTTCCTTTTCTATGCAGAACCTCAAAACCACAAGTGATGTTTGGTCTATGCTATTTAATTCTGTCCTGCCTTTGGAGGAAGCATCTATGATTGTTAAAAAATGTAGCGATGACACAATATATCTTTAAGAGCTATATGGATAGAGACACTACAGGTCAGATGGAAGTATGTTTGGGGTTTGAAAAGGTTTGATTCCTGAGGGCATTATATATATATATACACTAAGTAGAGAAAATCTATTTGTTGAATATAGTTACCGCCATTATGTCCCCTTTGGTGAGAAACCATGGAAAGTCTATTCCTTGAGATATGCATGGATTACTTTATCAGTGACCAAGTGTCTTTCCAAGTGTACATGTGAGACATCTCCGAGTAGGAGTCTAGAACATGTATTTTATGCTATCTCAAAGTGTAATGGAGAAATTGAAAAAGAACCAAAGATTTTCTCTCCTATTCTGATATACACTGAATTCACTAAAGTATTCTTTAAACACCAGGCTTATAAACCAAATGTGATTGGGCATGGTCAGGATGCCCAATGGCTGTAAACTGGGCTTCTAAATCACAGCATTCTAAAACACTTGATTCAATAAAGACATTTTTCAGTGTTACTGGAGGTTCAATTTTATGTCAGGTTAATGACATTAAGCTGCAACCATATCTTGCTCTCCTTCAATGATAAGTTTTGCTACAATCAACCGAAGACATTTAAGCTTGAACTTTTACAAGCTTCTCATATTCCTGACCTGCTTCCACGTACACACCCCAGAAGAGGAAAGGCAGGGACACACACATATGCTACCAGTGAAGTCAGTGACAGGAAAAACTCAAAATATGAACATTGTATGTTTGTTTAGAGTAAAATTTTGGAGGTATCTCTGATTTATATTAAATTAAATATTAGACATTTTGATAAGATAAAAACATTCCTTAAGACACTTATGGTTCATTGCCTAAAATAGTTTTATATTGAAGCTCTTCTAAAATGCTTGATGAAAATGAAAACAGAAATTTCGGGTGAGCTTATCCCTCTAAAATTTATTTTAATTTTCCCAGAACACTCCTGGAAGCTCTTTCTATAGAATCATTGGAGGTACATCTAAAAAGCCCTCTTTTTTTTGTCAGTTTTGCACAGCTGGCTCGTGTAATTGTTACTCCAGTTCAAAGTATGATCACAAACACTTTCAATTAGAAATTTACTCCAATGCTATTCCAACCTTGAGTATTGAGCAGTATGGTCACACTCTGATTTTTAAATTATTGGTGTTTGTTTATTTTTCCTTATTCATGGGTCTTCACAGTTAAATTGGTAAGTTCTATTTATTTATTTATTTATTTATTTATTTATTTATTTATTTATTTATTTATTTATTTTTTGCTTTTTGAGACAGGGTCTCGCTTTGTAGTTCAGGCTGGCCCTGAGCTCACTATGGTGCCCAGGCAAGCCACCACAAACTCAGCAATCCTCCTGTCTCTGCCTCCCGAGTGCTGGGATTACAGGCGTGAGCCACCACGTCCGGCATTGTGGTATGCGGTGTTGATTGTTGGTGGGCGTGTGTCTCCACGCCCAGCATTATATGTGGTTACCGGGGATCGAACTCAGGACCTTGCGCTTGCGAGGCAGGCGCCGGAACCACTGAGCTAACCCTCCGGCCCAGTTCTATTTTTAAATATTAGAAAAAGAAAGCTAGTAGCAAAGCAGGACTTAATTTTTGTTTCTAAATTTTCATCGATTTATAGAACAAATAGTAATGAATACATGTAAGCAATTATAGTCACTTTTGAATCTACATTTAAAGTGGTAAACATACTAAATATATACTTATTATCATTATACTAAATTATAAGGATACCCCCACCTAATGATAACAGTTTGTATTGAAATTAACAGGAGAATTTATGTTCATAGACTTTTGTGTATGTTTGGTTTAAATGAATTTTAGGTTTTAATTAAACAATTTTTTGTAGCAATCTATGACGCTTCCATAATTTAGTTCACAATGATAGTTTAGGGACAGAAGAAAAATAAGTAATTAATTGTAAAATTATTTCTATTGGTGTCTTCATTTACAAGCCTTTAGCTTGGAATTCAGAAATCATTATTATTACTTAGTTTAGAATTTTTTTTTTTTTTGAGACAGGGTTTCGCTTTGTAGTTCAGGCTGGTCCTGAGCTCACTATGTAGCCCAGGCAAGCCTCGAACTAAGCAATTCTCCTGTCTCTGCCTCCCATGTGCTAGGATTACAGGCGTGAGCCATCATTCCCGGCTAGAAATTGTATTTTGTAAGGTAGAATAGAACTGGACTGGCAAATAAATGTAGTCACTCCCACAATTGAAAAAAATAATCATTGTATAGAAATACAAATATTATCCCAGCATATTGTGTGAATAAATTCTTATTGTTTTACTATTTATTTAATGTTTGAAATTTTCTGTTAACTCATCAAAACAATATGAATTCCTTTGGGAAAAAAACCTGTAAATCATGAAGGTGTTATCTACACTTCTGTCACAATTCTTCATTATACAAATGATTTGTATATCATCACACCATTATTTGAGATCAAATCTATATAAATTTACAATAATAGTGAAACTGCATCACTTAAGATGTCTTAATTACAATAAAAATCATAAGTACACATATATGTGTATATGTCAACATATATATGTTTTAAACATTAGGTACATATATCTATGTGTAGCATGCATAAATTTACATATATAAATTTATATCCAGGTATAAAAATCATAGAGATATATGTTTATATTCTATGTATCATAGATAAATAGACACATATAGATCATTTTCATCATGTATTCATTTAACTGGAAAGAATATCAGTAATGTTTTGCATATGCTTTCAGTATTTATAATCAACTTTTTATTTTCAAATAATGTTATATTTCAGTTATTGATATTCACAACTAAAGTTAGTTTAAAACAATATATATTTTATATATATATATATTTACATGAAGTCACATATATATGACATAAAGTTCCAAAGCAAGTGGACTTTAAGTCATGTAATTAAGTCCATATAATTAATGTCATATAATTAAGTCCATATAATGTCTGCTTCATACAATTAAGCAGATATTCATTTCATTGCAACCAGTAATGAGAGTATGTACTTCTAAGAAGACACAAGTACTAATTTTCAGGAAGTTTCTTTTCCAATAAACATGAAATTTAGCAAGGTTGAATGTGCTATTCAAATGGCTTTTGAGGTAAAGTGACACTTTAAAATTCTGCATGCCTATACACTTAGGTTATATGTATCTATACATTTAAATTTAAAAATTTAACTATAAGTGATGAAAATAGTAAGAAACAATAAGATCATACTTATAACCAAGATTTGGAAAGATTAGTTCTAAAAAATATATAGTCTTTGGATGGCTATTTATGTTAAAGTCTCTATGATTTCATTAATTCAAACCCTCTGGGCTTACAGATGATACATAGGGCTCAAGGACACTGTACATTGGAAAGAGAATTTTCCCTTTTAAACATGTTCTCTTTGTAAGTGGAGGTTTTTGTGTTAAAATCACATAAATCTGATAAATCTGACTAGTAGAAAGAATTTATTTATTTAAAAGAATTGATTTTAAAAGAGCTGAAAATGCCATATAATTAAATGCTAGAAGAACATAATGATACTCTGTGAAGCAGAAACCAGAATTTAGATTATACATGGCACTTTTTCACTACTTTCCCCATGCATCACCAGATCAAGAATCACAGTCCTAAAAAAAAAAAAAAAATGTGACAGTGAGGGAGGAGTAAATTGTAAGCCAAGTCCTTGCCTGCTTCCTGATCACAGATAGCTGCTTTTCCCAGCATTCTTTTCCTTGTACCTTGTGGCCATGTGACTACACTGACCACTCTGTCGTGCACCTCCTCTTCTTTGTTGCCCCCAAGAAGTCTCTCTTGCCAATTCAACAATGTACAGCCAAAAAGAATGCAACAAGTCATAAAAACATTATGCATCATGACCAAGAAGGAGTCATATCAGAGATGAAAGGATGGTTTTGAATAAACCAGTCAAAAGTGTAATACATCAGTAAACAGAAGCAAAGACAAAGACCACATGATCACCTCCCTAGATAGAGAAAAGCCTTCAACAAAATCCAAAATCCATTTATGAACAAAATCTTGAAGAGCTTAGACTTCAAATCCACATGTTTCAAACTTACTGACCACACCATATTAATGGGAAAAAGCTGAAAGCTTTTTTTAAGAAAAAGAGAAATGTGTCCACCATATGATGTCTGCACATTACAATACTCCAAACATTGCCCAGAGCAATTAGGCAAGAGAAAGAAATAAAAGGTATATGTACAAGAAAGGAAGAGTTCAAATTTTCGTGATTTTCAGATGATGTGATTCTATATATAGAAGATCCAAAAAAATCCCATCAAAATACTCTGAGAATTAATAGTCAAATTCAGCATTGTGGCAGGAATTGAAGTCAACACACAGAATTCATCAGCATACCTATACAGCAATAATGAACCAACCAAGAAAGAAATTAGGAAAATAGTGTAATTAATAACAGCATCCAGAAAATTAAATACATAGGAAATAACCTAACAAAAAAATGAAGGGCTTCTACAAGGAAAGGCATGGTACTCTGTAGAGGAAGGTCAAAGAAGACATCAAAAATAAAAAGATATCCCCTTTTTTTGAATAGGCAGAACCAACATAGTCAAATGCACATATTTCCAAAATTGATAGAGTTAATACAATTCCAACAAAATACCAAGAGCATACTTCACAGGACTACACAAAAGCATCCTGTAATTCATATGCAAACAGAAGAAATGCAGAATAAAAAAGACAACCTTGAGCAACAAGCATAAAGCAAAAGGCATCACAGTTCTGTAATTTCAAGTTATATCACAAAGTTGCAGTGATAAAGATAGCATGATATTAGTACAAAACTAGACATACAGTCCAAAGAACAGAATAGCTGATACTGAAACCACCGCAGAAATAGTCAACCATCTAACCTTTCACAAAGAGACCGAAATCATTTGATGTAAGAAAAATTATCTCTTCAGTTAATGTTACTGGGAAAACTGGCTACTCATATACAGAAAATTGAAGCTAGACTATTTCTCACCATATAATAAACTAAAATCAAAAGAGATGAAATATCTAAATATAAAAGCAGAAACATTTACTCTGTTGGAAGATAAACTGATGAAAATCAAAGTCTTAAGTGTTAGCAAAGATTTTCTGACCAGAACCCTGATTGCTCAGGACATTGCATTAAAAAACAGCATATGAATGCCGGGCATGGTGGCTCACACCTGTAATCAAAGGACTCAGGAGCCAGAGGCAGGAGGATTGCTGAATTCGAGGATAGCCTGAGGTATATAGTGAGTTCATGGCCAGCCTGAACTATGAAGCAAGAGCCTGTCTCAAAGAAAAAACAAAACTTTAAAAAAAGAGATAACAAGTTAAAAAGCTTTTGCACACAAAAGGAAATAACCAACAGCATAAAAAGACATCCTACAGAGTGGAACAAAAAATGTTACCGGCCATGCCTCAGAGATATGAGTAGTATGTAGAATATATAAAGAACCAAAAAAAATTGAATCCCTTGAATTAAAATAACTAATACAAATGGATTGATATAAGTGAAATGAATAGACATTTATCATAAGAAGAAGAACAAACGGACAAAACATATGAAAAAAATGTTAAGCATCACTGGTCATCAGTAAAATGTAAATTACAACACTGAGATTCTATCTTACATCCAAAAAATAAAGATATCATCATTAAATCAAATAACAACATATGCTGGAAAGACTCAAAGGGAAAAGAAACCCTCCTACGCTGTTGGTGGGAATGTGAGCTAGTACACACACTGTGGAAATCAGTATGGAGATTCCTCAAAACCCCAAAACTAGCGATTCCATTTGGATCAGCTCGTCCCTTACTTATAAAAAAGAGTGAAAGACATGCATTTATTACAGTAATATATGCATGACCATGTTGACAGCAGCGCAAGTCAGAATACTTAGATCTTGGAACTGTTTTATAAATTTCCTATTTTATTTATATTGTTAATTTCTCTATATTTAATTTCATCTATCTTTGTTGAATTATATTTAACATTGAGTTAAAGGTTTAGCTTTTCTTCCAAGCTATACAAACATTTAAGTCCCCAGACTGCCTCTGTACACTGTTTTAACTGATTCCAACAAATGTTATTTGTAATATCATAACCAATGTTAAAATATTTTCTACTTACCACTGAAATTTCTTCTATATGTTTGTATAAGAATATATTAATTTTCAAATAAAGTTTTTAGAGCAATGTTCTAAAACTTCAGCTTTTTATGACATTTTTGGATTTCAGTACCTTAACAGATGTTGTATGTGTATATTAAAATATATTTAATATTATGGAGATATTTTAATTTACTTTGAATAGTTCTAAAATCTACAGGAAAATGTTATATTCTAAATGTGAGTTTTCACTTTTTCAATTTTTTTCTTTACAGATTTTCAGGCTATAATATCACATATACACTGTCTTTTATGTGAAGATTACTTGGGATGAAATCAATAACTTAGAAATCTGTCTGAATCTACATTTCTTTTTATATATTTAGTGTTCATTATATTCTTCATTGCATATCGTGAACTTCAAAAAAGACTAAGAACATTTAAGGTCAAAAGATGATAATAATCTCAGAGCAAATCCTTTTGCTGTTAGTAGATGACTACTTTCTTGTTCCTATATTAAGTCCAGCCACAGCCCAAATGTTCCAAACACCCGTCGTCATACTGTAGCTAAATTTGTTCTCTAACTCTCCTCACCGTGGAAAGGTAGAAGAAAGACATGAGTGAAAGATAGAAGGAAGAAAGAGGGAAGGAGGGGAACAGGATGCACAGAAGGGAGAAAGAAGGAAAAAACCAAGCAAAGAAGACAGAGGGAGGAAGGAAGGAAGACAGGAAAGTCTAGTTTCCTCCAAGTTCCTGCTTCTCTACTGAGTAATGAAAATAATTCACTGTTGATCACAGCTGTCAGAGCCAATCCTCCTGTTTTCCTTCTCCTCTTACATTTCAAAGAGCCAAGCACCATCCTTGTCTCAGTTGAAATGAACCGGTTTGATCACTTGCACTTAAAATTTGACTTAATTTAGTGAAAATCACTTCTGGGCACCAAATTAGATATTCAATCCTCACAAAAATTAGTATTAATGAAATTTCACATACTGTGACTACTGTGAAACTTCACTCACTTTAATTTTCAGTAATTAAAACATGAGAACCACACTCTTAAGAACAAAGTGTTTCTAAATAAATTTAAAGAGACAACTAAAGTATCCCTCAGCATTAGATTTTTAGAAAGAAAATTTCCAAGGGACAAAAACCCTTAGCATTAAGCGAGTGGAGATTACGAATTACGCAGCTCTTGTCTCTGCTGCCAGTAGCCAGTTACGATAGAGGAGGAGGAAAAGCGTGCTCAGACTGTCTCCCTCCTGCCCAGAGCAAGCAGTTTTTTGAACTCCTGTTGCCAAGAGCTTTAGCTTTTACTTGCTGTGCCTCAGACTTATGCCTCAGTTCCCGAGGCCAAGGAAGGACTTCCCTGACACCCGTCAGCCGGAGCCACACTCTTCTGGCCACAGGTGAAGCACAAGTCAATAGAAGCTTCCAGCTCTATGCACAAAGCTGGTCCCGGTGCCACCTACTCTGATCCCAGGGATATATTGCCCAGCCTCCCTACAAGAGAGGAATTGGATAATCAGCACTCTTAAGAATAATTCTGAGGGGCTGGTGATTTAGCTTAAGCTGTACTGCATGAATCTTGGACGCACAAGGGCCCAAGTTAGATCCCCGCTAATGCAAAAAAAAAAAAAAAGATTAATTCTGTACTGAAAAAGCAAACATAACCTCTCTTCTGCCTCATGATCTGTGTCATTTGTCCCATATATAATGGCCATAAGGAGAAAGGGAAGCTGAAAATATCAGCTTTAATAATAATTTGGTCAAAGCCATTCTTTGTCTCTTCATGTACTGAGCAAGCATTCCGAGTGTTTCATAGAAGAGAAACCACGCAATATTTAACCATATGTGTTTCACCTATTTCACTTAACATAAAATACAAAATAAATGACATATAATAGGAGAAACAGAGAGACAGGGAAAAAAGTTATTACTACCTGGCATGGTCAAGGTGCAGTTTTATGTACCCTGAGTATGGACACTGTACCTAAAAATGTACTTTGAATTACTATCATGGTTTTAAATGTTTTATGTCTTTGGCCTATTCATTTGGTTATTTGGATCTATGAAAATTAACTGCATAATAACTTATAAGATCAATAAATGAATCTGATGCTGGCAAAGTAAAAGAGGCATAAAGAGAAGAGAAAAATAAATTGAAATATCTTACATATATGTAACAATTTATACAATGAATATAATTATTATACTGAACAAAGCACTGATTAAGATTTAAAATTTTAAAAGTGAACAAACATTTTGAAGAAGACTATCTAACATCAGTCAGTGGTCTTAAGATAGCTTCACTTTGCAAGCAGCAGTAAGTACTTTAAAATCGACTGCAAAGATCTGCAATAAATGTGTTAAAGAACAAATGAATAAATAAGGACACCCGATGGCTTCCTCATAAGTAGTTTCTATATGTGTTTCTATATATTTCTATATGCACTTCCTTAAAGGGCAGTTTAGAGATGAAGAACATGGTTTAAATAAGTCATTTCCTGCTGACCTTGGATCACAGAATGTAGAAAACACTTGCCATTCATATGACTTTTACTAGGTTTGATCCAATATGAAGTTGATGCGAACATGTATTTCCTCAATGCTATCCTTGTTCCTGCTAAAAATATCAGCCTGCCCTCAGAGATTCCTGTGGGCAATATGAAAATAAAAAATCTTTGTATAAAATTTTTCTTCATTCTAAAATAACAGAATCCTCTTTACAAAGAATATTCAAATATTTGAAGATACAATTTAGTGACATATCATCAGCATTCAGTATCATATGTTCTTCTACAAGTCTCTATCTTCATATCTCATAAGTTATTATTATTAGCATTTGTTGCTGCGAAGATCTGTTATGATTTTATGGATTCTTGTACAACATAATTACTAACAGATTGCCCCAGATAACTTCAGGGAAAATATTCAAAGCACACTGGAGAAACATAGCATAAATCTTTCATGTATATTTTTTTCAATGTCAAAATATGGCGCATAACATAATATTGTGTCAGTTCCCTTTGAGGTCATGATTGGATTGCAAAAGTAAAGGGGAAAACAGCAACGTTCACATGCCATGTGAAATGTGACCAGTGACAGGTGGATCCATTACACAGCTCATAAGACTGTTAAGTACCACTGCACATTGGACACAAAAAGAAATATTCAGTGAAATGAAATGCACAGGGATCCACTCAGGGTGCTGAATCAGGAAAGCATTAAGTATCTTTGCTGAACTTCTCACAATGTTTTTTTTTTTTTTAGTTAATAGGGTGATATAATTCCAAAAAAATGCAAAAGAATGCCATGTTGGTCAAGGAAACCCTGTGCTCCCTACTGCAGGAACAAAAATATGTGTACCAGGGACAATAAGTTGCTTCCGTTAAGGACCACAGAGAGTGAGCTAGGAGAATGGACTGAAAAACATCGCCCTTAAGCTCTAATTCACTGTTCTTTCCAGATGCCTAATGGTTTTAGAAAATTCATTTGAAGGATGGAATTTTAAACCAAAACAAGAACAAAAACTTTCCACTCAAGGGCTTTGAGGTTAGGTTCTTAGTTCAATCTAAAGGGGAAAAAATCATTAGCCTGAGTTAGAAAAGGTAACCCTCCCCTGCCTACTAACATTTTTTTTTCATTTTGCTTTTGATCATTGCTAACAGAGCTCATTTGTACTGCTTCCTTTAATGTTCCTCAGCCTCATCCTCTCTTCCTTTAACTAAGAAAGATTTTCAGGTTTTAAAATCAAGCCTTGAGATACCAAAGACCGAGAAGATTGATAACTAAGCGGGATGCCTTATTAGCAGCAGCTGAAAACACTGAAGAAGCCTATAACATCCTGGTACAGATTTCAGTGTTCATTTCTTCTACTTACAAAGTTTCTTGTACTCTGTGGCCTAAATTGCTCTCTTGCGAGCTGAAGAATCTCCTCATTAGCATGAAGCTATAAAATATTAACAAAAGAATTATTCTCTCTTTGGAACACGATACCTTGAACAATTTAGTCAATATATTTCCAATTTATTCCGCCTGGTTTATGGAAGAAACTATCCAAGGAGGGCTGAAACAAACAGGGAAAGATCAACCATAACCACATAAAATGGCCAATAATCTACTGAAGCATAGGCTGATCTTCTAAAGAATATAGTGATAGGTATTTGTACTTCTGCCCTTGATCATGAATACACATGGGCCCACTTACCCCCAAAACAATTTGAAAGAGTTGCTGAGATGTTTACTTGAGTAACACAGTACACTACATAGACAAACTGTAATATCACTGTATAACTAAATATTATTTAGTAATAAAAATAAATGTGCTAAAAGACATGGAAAAAAATTATTGAGAGATGTTGCTTCCCTTGACTGCTACCCATATATGCCTTTGTACTTATAGATTATTTCAAATGTTAAGAGAAAATAACAAAAAATATATTATGTCATTTGTAAGTATATTTTATCTCAGATGAGATATAGTCATAGGGAAATATAGTAAATGCATGTAAGTAGAATTTTTTCTTCTAAATTTTCTAAATCTCCTACCTTTCACATAATAGAGGTGTGTTTTTTCTCAACAAATGTAAAACATACAAAAGACAATTTAAAAGGTTAAAAATAAAATTCACTTAAGTATTAACATGAATACTTAAATTCATCAGATTTCTAAAATGCTAACAAAATGTACCATTATAGGAGAAATCAATTGTAGGCAAATAGACCGACTCTATGTTTTTGAAAATGAAACTAATTTTTGTCTTTTAATATATGGAAAAGTTCTACAGAAATTCTCTGAAAGGAAAATATACCAGGTAGATCCAGGTAGATTGTTGTATTTTTTTAAATAGATTGTATTTAGGGTGGCAATATAAATTTTATCATTACTAGATGCTCATAGTATTCATTTTTAAATGGTTACCATGTAGATATCAGATAATCAGATTTGTAAACATAATTTCATGAATTAATTCTTTTTGAAGCTAAAATTCTTTATATATATATATTTGAAACTTTCACTTTCTCATCACTTAAACATCTGTGCTGAAGACAAACATATATCTAATATTTTACAGAGAGTTTTAACATCACAATTTCAAAAGGTAACAATAGTTCCATATTTTAGCCATATAACCCGCTGTTAGAGATGATGGAAGGCATTTAATGTAATAGCCATACAGAAGGTCAGTAAAAAGAATTAATTATTCTTTCATACCTAACATATCAAGATTTAAAAAAAAACACTTTGGAGGAAAATTACTGTGGTTGAAATTAAGCAATCCATTACAAGTGTTAAAGTCATCCACAAGTTCTTCCCCTTCAGAAATATATTACACTTGAAATAAATTATAAAACTTATCTGTCTTATCAGTTCATTGTATAAGGGGTAAATCTGGTGTGGAAAGCTAACAGATACTCACAGAATCCACAAGTTTATGTCACAACTCCCAACTACAAAATTTCTTTCTATTTCTTTAAATCATTCAACTAGAAGGTAGTCTCTTGGAAATCGATGTGGAAGGGGTAAGGAGAGGAGGGACGAAAGGGAGGCGGAAGTGAAGGGACTGGAACTGATGGAAAGGTGTTATATACATGCCCAGGTCCTCAAAACAAAGGCTGTTACTCTGTATTATGAACATGCACTAATTTTTTTTGCGGGGGTGGGGGAGATTGGCAAAATTTTTCAAACAAAATTAAGAAAAGCCTATTTGTCATACTCTAATAAACCTCTTAAATTGTATTCATAAAAATAATTCAAAATATTCACAATTATTCCTAGACTATATCTGCTAGGAATTGTTCTGTGTGTAAAGATAATAAAATATAATAGGTGGAATTATTTTTTGCAATGTTTTTAGGATTTCTTATCATAATCAGAATAAAGCTGATTAAATTTACTTCAGGGAAATACATTATTTTTTTCAAATTCTCACTTAGTAATTTTGAAAAAATCATACAGTAGGGTCTTCCTAAAACATGTCATTTTAGGAAAAATGAATTCCATTGTTTAATGCTATTTACACTGAGGAGCGAGGTGATCCCCGGGACCCTGATTTCAAAGGATCTTAATGGAATTTTATAACATTTGTCATGACTGGACAATGAGGAGTGTTTTCAGTCAGATTCGTTACTTACGAATTGTCCTCACTAAAGAAAGAGGTCAAAATAACTACCACTTGAGGTGCAGTCAAAAGGGTTCTCAAGTGGGTAGAAAAGAAACACACACAACAGCAAAAATGAGGGCAGAAAGAATTGGAGTAAATGATGCAGTCACACCGTTCCGGTAAAGTCAGTCATAAATCAGTTATTCAACATTAGGGTGGAGGCAAAGCCCAAAACACCTAGGAAGAGGTCTGAGCGGTGTTGTGTCTTGGGTCGAGATGTCCCCTGTAAGCCTGACACAGTCACAGGTGAGGCTTCAGAGGTAGCTGGATCTAGAGTGTGCAGTGCTAGGATTAAGTGTGTGGTTACTTAAGTAGGCCACTGATCACACTGGCATAGTTCTGGGTAAAACTAAGAGTGCCCCAGCCTGGGGGTGGGTACTACTCATGCTAAGCATGCATAACCTGAATGGAGATAAGGGATGGAACAAGGGTGGGCATTTGCTGCTACTTGCTTTCTCGCTGCTTGCTGCCTTCTGTCTTGCTGCCTTTGTCTCAGCAACAAAAAAAGGCAACTAGAACAAACAGTTTCAGATTCAAACACTGAGAGTTCAGTAGTAGATGCATTCAAATGAGAAGCAGCCAATCCCGGCACAGGTCATTGCAGAAGAAGTTGTAGAGTGCCAACAGATGTGAGAAGAGTCTCCAAGGGGAAGGCTTCTTACGTCAGCTCCAACAGAGCCTGAGCTCTCTGAGGAAGCATCAGCACCAGCTTCTGGGTGAGGAGCAACTGGAGACGGACAAGGACTGGTAGTAAGCTGTGAGGACCTCTCTTCCTAGGTGAAGTGTAACTAGAGAGAATGGGTTTCCTGAATTCGGTTTTACAAAGTAAATAGTCTTAAGCTTAACATTGAAGTTTTAAAGCACCTTTCTCTTTTTCTGTCTCCTCATCCCTTCTCTCCTGGTATATCCATTGCTCCGTGTCAACTAGTAGAGCATAGATTTTGTTGCTCAAATGTGTCAAGGACATAGGGACTGCACGAGGAAGGTATATTGCTACACGTTGTATTGGTCATAAGAAGTCCTATTATTAAGCCCAAGCTGTGCAAATTTATTACGTCCTCAATTTTTGAAAATGGATGCCAAGGATCGCTCATGCTGTGGGTCGGGATGCAGGGCATACAAGCACGGCCTTACTGCACTGGACATTCACCAGAGGCCGTAAGAATGACCCCATCTGCTCCTCTGTCCTATCATGTACTTGTCTTTGACCTATTGTGTCATACCCACAATTTGCAAGCAGAAGTTCTTACGCTGACAGTGTTAAATGTTTTGATGGAAAAGTAATGAAATACCTTTAAGTAACATGGAGTTATAAATGCAGCAGGTGTTTTCTGCTTCTACTGAAGAAGCTTTATGTTGATGGCTGGATAACGTAACTAATGTAACAATAGAAGTTAAGAACAAAGACAAGAAGTCAGTGTTAGCTGCTGCTAACCAGCACACCACCAGCAATCATCTTCATGACTCCGTCCTCTGTTTAAACAGTGTCTTATTTTAGAAACACAGATCACAGATCAGAATAATTACCTCACAGATTTATTGTGAGGATTTTTTTTTGTTTTTTGTTTTTCGTTTTTTTGTTTTGTTTTATTTTGTTTTTGAGACAGGGTCTTACTTTGTAGTTCAGGCTGGTCCTCATGTTGCATGTGGTTACTGGGGATCGAACCAGGGACCTTGCACTTGCTAGGCAGGCACCAGAACCACTGAGATAAATCTCCAGCCCTTTAATGTGAAGTTTAAAGACAACATATGAACACTAAACCCACTATCTTTTTTACACTGAATGAGGGCCATCTCTACTAAAATGGTGATTATTGAAACCCATAAGATAATTCTTAAATTTCATACAAATTACACAGAGCTCCAGAGTTTGGGAAAGATCCACAATGATGTGCAAACAGAAATCAATAGGTTGAAGAAATTTCATGTATGAAGAAAGACACTAGAAGCCCTCTGGCGACCACTTCAAATGTGTCTCTTTCACCTTCACGTGTTCCTGTGACTTCAGCACAACTCGCTCTGTTTCATAGGGGCATAGACAGCCCCAGAAATGGGCTCTCATTTAAAATGCTCAGAAAAAATTTCAAATATTTCAAAAAGGATCTAGGGTCATTTGAAAGGGAGTCATTTTCACCATTTGGTTATTAAAAATGTACTGTCTTTTTAAATAAATTTTTCACTCGAACATAGTTTTACAATTGGAGGAAAAATCTCCAAGATGAATATGATAGGAGTGAATATATGCTGTATATCAAGTGAGATTATCTCCCTCTGTGACTGTGGAGATGAATGTTATTATACTCCTTTTAGGCACTTGTTTTTGTATTTATTAATGCTTAATAAAATATTAATCACAAGAAAAATAGAGATTCTGGTCTGGAGAAGTTTTGGGGCACCACACTGAGCAGTCTGAGCTAATAATGCAAACAATCTGACACCACATAAATGAAGCCAGTGCTGTGAGTTGACTCTTTGTTTTATTGAACTAAGAGGGGCTGAGTCCCAATGAAATTTTGACTGTGGCAAACCTCTTTAATGCCAGAGAAGTGTGTTCCCATTAAAGTTAGCAACATCTTTCAAAGGACACATTGTTAGCAATTATACTTACCCTTCGTTTTAAGGATAGCCTTTTAAAGATACTCCAATAACAATATTTCTTCTTACTCATTAGGCTGTCTCAGATAGTTGACATAAGATAATGTTTCTGGATATTTCAGTAAGACTTTGTGAACTATGAAGAACTGAAATAAGGTGTTCAGTGTTTTCATTTGTCTTTTCAATTTACTGTAGCAGGTCAAACTACTAGAGTCAGCTGTCCTGATCCAAAGCTTGCCTTTCCAATTTATTAGTTATGTGGCCCAAGGAGTTTAATGCTTCTAAGCAATGATGCCTTTATCTGTAAGGTAAATATTGGCATATAATTCTATTTGGGAGCAAATGCACTAGAACTATATACATTATAACTACAGTATGATATTTAGTCTTAATATTCAAAATATTTAAAGAACATCTCTTTATGCCAGAAAAAAAATTTATGTTCAAGAAAGTTTTTTTTTTTTTTTTGGAGACAGGGTCTCGCTTTGTAGTTCAGGCTGGCCCTGAGCTCACTATGGTGCCCAGGCAAGCCGCCACGAACTCAGCAATCCTCCCGTCTCTGCCTCCCGAGTGCTGGGATTACAGGCGTGAGCCACCACGCCCAGCATTATATGTGGTTACCGGGGATTGAACTCAGGTCCTTGAGCTTGCAAGGCAGGCACCGGAACCACTGAGCTAACCCTCCGGCCCTGTTCAAGAAAGTTTTAAACAAAAGAATCACAAACACCCATCATGATGGGAAACATATTTTTAAAGGAAAGATGAATACTGAACATTTTTAAAAAATCATATAGTACTTCACTGAGAAACACAAAAAAGAAAAGTAAAGCCAAGCCAAATAGGAAAGTAAAAATACTGCAAGAACTGGAATTTCAGATTGGATGATTGTGGAAGCTGTTTTTCAGGTTTTTTTTTTATAAATTGAATTCTTTATTGGTACAATTTATATACATCTCAAAATCATGTATAACACTGGGGAATTTGTACCAGTATATGCCACAAGTTAATTCTCATTTTTACCCATATCCCTACCCACCCACACCTCCTCACCCCCTTTATACATGCTCTTTTATTTTCTTTCTGTATTATATTTATTCCTTCCCCTCGTCACATTCCCACACCAAGTTTCCTATAGAAATTTTGCACTCTATAAAAGCTGTCATACTTTCTAGAGCTCATTTGCATCTACAGGTGTTCATGCCAAAGTAGCTCTTGACAGTGCTGCTGTATGTTGCTCAAGATAGAACATTGCAAACCATATTTGGCTTTGTTAGCAGGTCTTTGGAAAGGTCCTCACAGTGTGATACCACAGAGGGAAACTGAGTCGAGAAAATACTTCCCTTCAGTTTCCTGTTTAATTCCTACTTACTTCCTAACTCAATTAGTAATAGAGTCACTTCCTAGCAATAACTCTGGAGGTTAACTTGAACAGTAGATCATTCTAGTTGAAATTGAACCCAGTCTTGTTTTTGTTTCCAAAACTAGCAGAACAAACCTCATAGTAGCCCTATATACCCAGAGAGACTTCTGCCAACTAACTGGTTATTCCTCCACCTACGGCCACAGGCAATGAAGTCTGAGGGACATGCTTTTCAGCCTTCCAGTTCCTACAATTTTACGGGAACTTCAAAGCATAATGATGAGGACACACACGCCTGTAATCCCTGCTCTCCCACAGTCAGGGAGAGCACAATTTCAAGCCCACTCTGGGTAATTTAGTGACTTACTGAAACTCTCTCTCTCAAAATAAAAATAAGTAAATGGTAAAGGGTTAGAGAGGCACCAGTCTAACTACCCTGGGTTCATGCCCCCATGCCACAAACGAAACAAAACAACTACCACAAAATTTTGCCTTCTGTCCTGAATAGCGTGACAACGCACAAGGGAAGTTTGGTGAGCAAAAGTGTGAAAGAAGTGAGGGTGCGAGGGGCGCAGATTTAAAGGGAGGAGTAGTAGGGGCCGAATAAACTACAGGGTGAGGGCTGAGGTTGGTCTGGGCCTAGCTGGCAAACACATCAGACTGTGTTTTCGACATGCAACCCAGGAGCAGCGAGGACAGGGACCACAGAGTGAAATGCCTCCTAAAGAAAGACTGTGTCTTGTTTGAAAGACTTTTTAAAGAATGAAGGAGATGCTCTTCATAATCTTGCTGCGGTACCACACTTACCCAGCCATGTTCTGGGCACAAGCATTCCTGTGATCCAGCTCTCGTCAGGACTTCAGACCTTAATGGAGAATACCCATGAGCCCATGGGGCCTGCCGCATAGAGAGGTGACTACCAGACCCAGTGTTTTGATTACTCCCAGGAGGACAATGTGCATATAGTTTCTGTAAAACACAATCTTTCTTAATTCATTATGAATTACTTAACTGTAATCTCTATATAATAAATGTGCTTAAGCATACATGTATCTTTAGGGTAATTGAAGCATAAACACACAGGTATCACAATATATTCCAGTGGATATTCGAAATTATTTAAATATACTTTGAGGAAAACAATGAGGATGTTTGAAAGTTTGAAATTTAATATCTTAAATCTCCTTTGGCTTTGTATCAGAAGTTTGCTCCAAGTTTGTATCTGGTCTTGTAATAAAGGGGGAAGTGTCTGACCTTCATTTTCAGCTAATGTTCATCCTGGGGATAGGAAATCATAGGAGGAGAATGGTAAATAAACGGGGCTTCTAAGCCAGCACCTCCCCTGCCTTCACAGTCCTTTTATACAGTAAACACATGCCTGTAACACGTATGGCCTTTTAGTTTCATTTGGGAAAAAATTAAATATAAAAAAGAGAGAAAATATAAGGCAATATCAATTTGTAATTTTCTAGAAAATTGCAACTCTTTAAATGAGAAAAATGTTTTATCTGAAAGTGAAGTTTTAATAATCTTAATTCTTTTCTGCTGTTGTGTATGGTCTGTTTGCATTCAATATCGTTGCTCTTCTTTACTTTTCCCCACCCCTAGCAGTGGAGATAGCACTCACTTTAATACTGGGCTACATTCCCAGGCCTTTTGCAATTTTTATGTTTTGAGACAGGATCTCACTAGGTTGTTTAACTGACCAGAGCAGCCTTGAACTTGCAATCTCTTTTTACTTTCTTTTGTCCAGGATATATGATACAGAGCTATCCAGAAGTGGGTGAATATTTCTTTTCTATGATACACAGAACTGATGTATATGTGATGAACCATTTGTGTAAGTAATTCTCATTTGTAGCCCCGTACCTCAGGAATCCGTAAGCAGTGGAGGCTGGTATAGGTGATTTCCAGCCTTCTGGTTCTTGTCGCTTTATGGGAACAGTGCGGCAGCTGCTTATGGCAATTCATGCCTATAGTCCTAACACTCTGGGAGCCTGAGGTAGTAAGATTCCAAGTTTAAGCCTTGAAATTACTATGTATCCTAGGCTGACCTTAAATTTGTGGTGACCCTCCTGCTTCAGCTTCCTGAGTTCTGGAATTACAGGTCTGTGGTACCACACTGGGCCATGCCAATCTTGTAATCATCTCTCAGTATTATCTGTAGAGCCATTTCTCTTCGGTTAACCTGAAGAACATCCTTTACATCCACATCTTTAACCTGAAGAACATCCTTTACATCCACATAATCTGATACATTGTATAGAGATTATGCTTCTCTTGAAATCTTGGCCAAACTTCATTCACTGTCCTTAAGATTGTCTTTTATATGTAGCCATTTCAGTTGTTTTAATGAACCTTGACCCTAAATTTGAATTTGTCTTCATCTAAATACAACAGATTATTTTAATATAAATTCATGATAGTTGTTATAATGATTATTGTGTATCTAAGATAAAACATGGATTTGTGTCAAGTATGGATGACAGGAAAGAAACTGATCAATAGAATAGCGGGATAATGACAGGTAAAAAAGAAAGGGGGAGAGTATATGTTTGTAAAACACTGAGAAGAAATTCAAGATAGGGTAGCAGGGG
>PVIC010016483.1:0-33801 GCA_004025085.1 Thryonomys swinderianus | reverse complement strand
TTTTTTTTTTTTTTTGAGATAGGGTCTCACTTTGTAGTTCAGGCTGGAGCTCACTATGTAGCCCAGGCAAGCCTCAAACTCAGCAATCCTCCTGCCTCTGCCTCCTAAGAGATGGGATTAAAGGTGTGAGCCACCACATCCAGCACTGTGATATGCGGTTAACGGGGATTGAATTAGAGACCTTGCGCTTGCTAGGCAGGTGCTGGAACCACAGCGCTAAATCTCTGGCTCAACCACATAAACTTGTAAATAAACATAAACAGCAGTTTGTAACACTGTAACTAAAAGACAAAACAACCCAAATGTCTACCTGAGAAATGGCTAGATAAAATGTGGTATATCTACACAATGGATTACTATTCAGAGAGTTGGAAGTGTAACTCAGTGGTTCCATACCTGCCTGGAATATTATTCAGAACTAAAAAAGAATGAAGTACTAATATACGGTACATTTGGATGAACACTGAATTCATTGTACTAGGTTAAAGAAACTAGTCATAAAAGATCAAAGACATCTACAAAGAGGGAAGATAGATCTGTGGTTGACTAAGGCTGGGAACTGATAAGCTGGAGGATGCTGGCTAGAATGTAGAGTATCTTTGGGAGATGATTAAATATTCTAAAATTTATTGTGGTCATGGCTAGAAACCACTGACTCACAAACCCTAAAAATGTAAATTGTATAGTATGAGAATTAGATCCCAAGAAAGCTGTTATTACAAAACAAGATATTCCTCCTCTTATGAAGCTTTTGATATGTACCAATAAAACTGACCACTGCATGTATGTGTCTCTAGTTCCCATACAGACCTGAATACCTACACTTGATGATCTTTTGCACTTATCTGTTGGCATTTCTATTTTCTTCTGCTAAACTATGGGTTTCTCAAGGCAGGGATCTGGTTCATTTTTCTTGAATGCACAATCTGCACTATGTGTGTATTACACATATGATAGGGTACAACATAATTGTTAAGACTATCTTAAAAGCTGTCATGTGGAAAGGGGACTATGCTTGTTTAATATACTCAACTGGGCAAAAATGGACGTGTAATGACATAAATTTTAAGAATTTTCAAGTAATCGGAACTGTTACTTTCTTCAAAACAGATTTCTACGTTTTGTGATTTTTCTGAATTAATAATAAGATTTGGGGTTGTATGTATAAATGGTATGGAAATTTTTTAAGATAGAAAATATATAGCTTTTATCAGGGTCTACATACCCTCAAAATGGTTAGGATCCATAATTTAAAAAAATATCAATGTGCTAGGGTAGGGATTTCAATTAGCAAACCTCAGTTACCAGATTATACTATTCAAAGTAGTTCCTTGCTTAGAGTATATCAGTTCAGTAACTTGTAACAAAAAAGCAAACTTATAATACTGGTAGCTTCATAATCTCAACCTTGTTTATTTACAAGTATTTGTTGACTGCCCACTATATGCTGGGTTCTAGCAGTTAAACAAGAAAGACAAAGTCTCTGCCCTTGTGAAGCTTTCATTCTGAGAGGCAGACACACACACACACACACACACAGAAGTAAACAACTAAGAAAAATGTATCCTGTTTATGACATCTGTAATGAAAATAAAACATGATGCAATCAGAAAGAGGGAAAAAATTATTTCCATTGGGGTTATCAGGGAAAGTGAGAAGGATACATATGAACAGAAACTTGAATGAGAAGGAAGCTGAGAGAAAAGCACTTCAGAAATAGAGAACAGTGCCAATATCCCATGTTAAGAACACTGAATACAGTACCAGCACTTGGATTTCCAAAGGTAGGCTCCGTGTCTAACTTCCACTCTCTACCCTCTACAATATCCAAAAGGTGCTTTCTCATTCACATGAACTTGTTCAAGATACTTCATAATGGGACTTCAACTCAGTAAAAACCTGCTTTAGAGGAACCTTCACTACTCAGGATAATCATGACTTCACTCTTCTTCAAGGTAAACAATGTTACTACACAGCAAACAAAAAATTTTGGATTTTGCAATAAGATTAAAAGAAAGAAAAGGATCAACCATGTAAACATATTTTAGAAGTCTCTTGCAGTCTTATAACATTATCAATTCTATTTAACAAGTCTCTTCCAAAATTCCAATCTGCCCATCATCACTAGATCTTGACACTGTGCATTTATAGTAGTCCTAATTTAGGAGGATACAACTACAGCGAACATGCACAAGAGGGAAGAGAACTGCTGTTCAAAAGGAGCTGTCCAGCAATCAAACGGTTGAACATTAAAAGAAAGAGTTTAGAGACTGAAATAACGTCTCAAAGATGTTTTGAGGATAAGTTACAGAAGAAGTGACCAGCAGAACTTCGCGATCTACAGAGAACTCTTCTGGTCCCTTCTCCCAGCAGTCAGCATCCATACCTTGACAGTGATTTTGTAAAACACCCTGAATGCAGTGGAAAGCATGGTTTTTTACATTTCACAATCATGTCAGTTACAAAAGATTAACATAAATATTTCAGCAGGGGGAAATGTAGTGTTTTGTTCACCTTTACCTTAGGAATTGAAACTTGGATTACTAAAGTCTCCAAATTACAAATACAAGCGCCCAGAAACTCTAAAGAAAGGAGCCTTTCAGACTCAGGCGAATGGATGGTGACAAAACGGGCGTGTTGAGGGGGAAGATGGAAGCAGCTCGTAGCAAACGGGCGTGTGCGAGGCTACCGAGAGGCTGCCCCCGCGTGGACAGGTGCCTAGCAAATCCTGGGGGAGCCGCGCGGAGAGCCCGGGCAGGTACAGCTGGGGCGCCCCCGGGCCAAGACACCAGCGTCAGCCTAGCCAGCGGCGTCCGCGGCCGCTTCTTACCTTCCGGCGCCGAGGGCGGCGGCTGTTTCCCGCGGGACAGGAAGGCTTTGGGCAGCAGCAACGACACCGCCAGGACGAGGCCCGAGGCTAGGGCCACCCTCTGCACCGCGGAGTAAGCCATTACTGCTCACTCAGCGCAGGTACCCACTCCCACCTCGGCAAGAACCGGAACCGGAACCGCAGTAGCAAGCGCGGTGCGCGCGGGCGCCCGCTCGCGATCGAACCCGGGGGCGCGGACGGTGTCGCGCGAGGGACAAGATGCGCTGGGAATCCCTCTCCGCCTCCGTGTTTGGGCGATGACCCGTCGCTACCTAGAGATTAGCCATGTTCCTAAGTTGCCGTCGCATTTAGAGTAAATACAAATTCCTCCTTCTCTCTCACTCGCCATGCTCATGTCACTGAGTCCTGCGCATCCTGCTGCCTGAACACCCGGCAATTACCCCTTTTTGTCCCCACTGGCGACCATCCGCTCACCACACACAAAGCTTTATTTTCCTTCCCATGCCTCCTAAAAGTGAAAAATATAGTATGTATAAACTACAAGACTAAAGAAAATGGTAGGAAACGTAACAGCAAACGAGAAACGTCAAATTTGTACGAAGAAGCTGAGCAACACTGATACAAAATACCAACCAGGTATGTAATAGAGAACTGAGATCAAAAACCTGAGAGCTATAGGCTAAACAAAGAGCAAATAACAATTAAACAGAGATAGTAAGCACAACCCACTTTGGATGAAGTTTGCGTGAAATAAGAAATGCTTAAAGGTACAGTAGTAACTGAAGGGAGCATGAGGGTCGAGAAAATGTTGTTCTTTCCTAAGGGAAGAAACAAGTATGTATACACACGAAAAGGGGAAACATCAGAAAAAAAGGGGATGGGAAATACACCATGAAGGGGGCCCAGTGTCAAACCAGAGCTCAATCCTGAACAGACAGGAGGGCAAGACATTGAAAAAGTAGCAGCAAAGGTTAGATTAGAGGAAAGGAAATAGGAGAGAGTTCAGGTACACATTTTAAAGGTTGCGTAGAGATTGTTTTCTCACTATCTCAAGCTTGTTGGTAAAAGCATGTATTCAAGTCGTTATTGGAGGTAAACTGAGATGAGAAACAATTTCATTTTTAGTGTAGTAAAGATTTGGAAATGAGCAAAAAGTTACTCAGAAATCACCCCAGCTTGTCAAAGGGTCTCTCTTTGGAGCTTAAAGATAGCAGGGATTAGTTGCGGTCTCCCTGAAGACCAACAGCATCTTCCAACCAGTATTTTGCAGAAGGTATCCCACCAAGAAATCTCTTAAGACTCCTATTGTGGAAAACCGAGGATGGGGGTGTTAGAGGACCGGAGAGGTTGTCACTTCAGCTCTCTTGTTACTAGGCCAAAGGGGAAGCTGAGATTTACAAAGAGGAAGGATGCTGCAATCAACCTGATCATCAGTGGCTGCACCAGGACTGAAACCTGGTCCCTCCGACTTTTAGACCAGGAATCTCTCAACCACCTTGTTCCTACATCTCTGCCAGTTCTTCAGGGAAGTAATGAGGAGACAGGCTTCAAACACAAGCAGCTAATCCTTTCATCTTCTGAGTTTAATAAATGTGTTGCTTTCTTAGGCCCTTGTCTGACAGCCTGCAAGGAAATGCCTCAGAGTATTTGTCTTTGCGAGATGGAAGATGATGTGGTTTGTGAAATCAATGCTAATGTCAAAACTCCTTCGACAGCAGGGCACTTGTTGGATTCTTACAGGGAGAAAGGGAAGTTGAGAAAAATATAATTCTGGAGTATTTAGTAATAAATATTATAGAATAAATGTGGATTAAACTTACAGCTGTATGAAGTCTCCCTGGAGGACAGATGCATCATGAGAGACTGAAGATAGAAGAAATGAGAGAACAGAGAACTTCGTGTTAGTCCTTTCTGTGACTGCAACAAAGTATCTGTGATAATAAATATATAAAAAGAAAAGTTTTATTTTGACTCACATTTCAGTTGCTTGGTACTGTTGCTTTTGGGCTCGTGGTGAGGAGGCCATTCTGGAATAATCTGCTCACCTTGTGGCAGCTAGGAGTCAGAGAAGGGAAGAGGAGCAGACACTGCTATGTCCCAACAGCTTCTCAAAGGCTCACCTCCATAGGCATGTCCAACAAAGCTGCACCTCCTCAAATTCTTGTACCTCCCTGAAGTATGCTGTGCTGGAGACCAAACATTTCCCACAAAAGCCTTTGGTGCATACTTATAAAAACTACACTCGGGTCAGAGATTTAGCTCAGTGGTTCCGGCGCCTGCCTTGCAAGTGCAAAGTCCTGAGTTCGATCCCAGTAACCACATACAATGCTGGGCGTGGAGACTCATGCCCACCAGCAATCAGCACCACATACCACAGTGCCAGGTGTGGTGGCTCATGCCTGTCATCCCAGCACTCAGGAGGCAGAGACAGGAGGATTGCTGAGTTCGAGGCTTGCCTGGGCTATATAATGAGCTCATGGCCAGCCTGAACTACAAAGAGAAACCCCATCTTAAAAAAAAAAAAGAAAACAAAACAAAACAAAAAAACTACTCACCCAAACTCTTTGCAAGAGGAAGAATTTCAAACTGCGGAATAAAAATAAGGTGGAAGAGAAAGGAGACAGGGGAAAAGAGAGAAAAGGGAGAAGAGATCAGAAAGGAAGAGAGCAGATAAGAAACAGGAACTTTCTGATCAGCTCCCTGTTTATGGCTCCCAGGTTCCACCCAGTGTGCTCCGTTCCTCCAGACTAGGCTGGAGTCTGAACGCTGGACACTCTTCTCTTTAAAAGTCTTCATTGACTTCCTTTGGCTTCCCGTGCAGTTTCAGCCCACTGGTCTCTCTCAACTAGCTGTATGATTTATCCTCTTGACCGCAATCATCCTTTCCTCTGTGGACCAGCATGAACGATGACTTTACCTCTCTCAGGATGCTCATTTACCCAGTTTCCTTCTATCCTGTCTTACAGCCAGTGTTCCCTAAAATACAAGGCCTTAGAAAATATGAATCTCTTCTAGGAAGCTTTCACAGCTCACGAATGCAGTACAATGCAAAAAGTTTGAGACGTTACTCTGAGTCATTGTCCAATTCAAACTCCATGAGGGCCCAAGAGACTGACCTTGATGAGACCCCGCAGTGGAGAAGGTCTC
Organism: Thryonomys swinderianus; assembly: GCA_004025085.1. Lineage (NCBI taxonomy): Eukaryota > Metazoa > Chordata > Mammalia > Rodentia > Thryonomyidae > Thryonomys > Thryonomys swinderianus. The sequence continues at coordinate 27,824 of PVIC010016483.1, read as the reverse complement.
CTAAAAACAGCCCTGAACTAAAATGTCTATGGCTTTTTGTTGATAGAACCAGGAGGCAAGGATGCAGAGAAGGATGTTCGCGCAGGAATTTGTGTACAGGAGGACAGGGTGGTCTGTTCCGTCATTCACCTCAAGACCAATGTAAGTGATAAATCAGAGTATGGGGAGGAAAGAGCCAGGGCATGAATCCTTCAGGCAGTATGTTTTTATCCCACTTGGACTTGTGGCCTTGTAGGCTGCCCGTTCATCTCTAACCTTGCAATTGGGAGGTTTTTGCTATGAGGGTCCAAAAGTCCTTTATCTCTGCATATCTGTCTCAGACATACATCTGGCAGAAAACATCCCCACAGAAACTCTCCCAAACTCCAGCACCTCCTGATTCTTTCTTTCCCTGGATCCCTATACATACTGATTCTCATGTGTTTGTTAGGGCTTTTCACCTAGAGTCCATCCAACGAGAACAGGATTTGGCACACTGAGCACAGGGCTGGTTCACAGGAACTGTCAATTAAAGCACAAGGCTTCTGGTTTCATAAACATGTACTGATTCTACTACTGCTTTGAGCAATTGAAATCAACAATCAGAGTGCCCCTGAAGAGTTGCCCCAAAGATTCTCATTTTAAAAGAAAAGAACTGATTTTGCCCATGTAGGTGATGCTGTTATCTACCCAATTTGACCCTTAAGTGATGGTCAATGTAAGGGACGAATTATCTGGGCCACAATGTAGAAATAGTCATACATTGTCCTGAATGTTTCTGTGAGGTTATTTTCAGATGAGTTGACATTTAAATCTGAAGGTTTAGTAAAACAGATTATTAGACTTCATAATGGGAAGAATCCCTTCTACTAAGGGAAGGTCAGTCATTTGCTCTAGTCGGGCCCTCACCTAAGTAGCTGACTGAACTTTTGATTTGAATTACATCCTCAGGTCTTCTTATACTTTTCTGCTTGTTTCAGAGTTTGGACTTGCCACTGTCTAATTCTAGATAGATAGTTGACAGGTAGGTAGGTAGACAGATGATAGATAGATAGATAGATAGATAGATAGATAGATAGATGATAGACAGACAGACAGCTAGATAGATAGATAGATGTGTGTGCATATCCAGTTGGTTCCATTTGCCTGAAACCCTATTATACAAACTTTGACAATTTTGAAAAATTTAATTCCTCCTGTGGTTGGGTCTTTTCCATCTCAGAGGAAAGTCAAGAATATACTGTGGGCCAGAGGGTTAGCTCAGTGGTTCTGGCACCTGCCTCGAAAGCACAAGGTCCTGAGTTCGATCTCCGGTAACCACATACAATGCTGGGCGTGGAGACTCACGCCCACCAGCCATCAATACCACATACCACAGTGCTGGGCGTGGTGGCTTACGCCTGTAATCTCAGCACTTGGGAGGCAGAGACAGGAGGATTGCTGAGTTCGAGGCTTGCCTGGGCTACATAGTGAGCTCAGAGCCAGCCTGAACTACAAAGCGAGACCCTGTCTCAAAAAAAAAAAAAAAATATATATATATATATATATATATATACCGTGGCTCTAAAGTCAGTTTTAAAGTAGTCTACAAGGAACAATGACAGCCCCATTGTCAAGAGTCACAGACCTTACTACAGGCATGAGATTGAGTTGCTTATCAGCTTAACAAGACCAAGAACTCAGAACACAAAGGACAAGGTAACAAGGCCTCTCTTTCTGAAGTCCAGAATGAAGGGGATAAGGAAGGAATGCAGGACATAGTACAGAAGAGGGTGTTTTGGATCTGGATTTTTAAAAATGGGTAGAATTTTGGTCGGGGATAAGAGGACATAATGAACATCTAGGGGTGTCCAAAATCATTTGAATACCCTTTATTGAGGTTATTAACATCGAGAATTACATTTATTGACATAGGACCTAGAGACTTCTCTGGCCACTAGAGTGCAGATGCATAACTGTCCTTGATCAGAAAGAACCACACCTGTCTTTGGTGGGGAAAGTATCTGTGAGAGGAAAGGGCACACCTGGCCTGCCCATTTTGATGGGATTCGGCGGCAGCAGAAGTGAGCAGCTGCCAAGGTTGCCAGTGGGCACAATGCAGCCTCCTGGCAGATGGAGCAGAGCGGTGCAGTTCTGGGACCAGTGGCCATGGAGTTTCCTCGGGAGGCCCATCCTGTGACGTGGTTCTGGGAGTGGCTGCGGAGTTCTCATCTGTGAAATGGAAAGGGTACCGCTTCCCTCCCCCTGAACCTGCCGATGTGACAGAGTCTGGAAAGCAATCATGTGTGAGACAGAAACAGCAGCAGCAGCAGCTACAGCTCAAAGGCCTGAAGGAAGAAAGTGAGAACCAGAACAGAGAAGCCAGTTTCAGATGAAAACTTTTTGGAGAGGAAGCCTCTAGAAACCCGGATTCTTTCCCTTAAGTCTCTTCACAAGTGGGGCCAAGGGGGCGAAAGTTAGGAGTGTGAAGACCACGGCTTTCTGGTGGAGAATGGGCGGGTGAGAAGACCTCGCTGCTTTCCTACCAACTTTTCTCACTGCAGTGTGCAGGGCAAAGGGGTCACAGTTGGATAACTGGCCCTTTCTGCCTTGGATAAGGAGAAATAGTCTTTGGCACCAATTAATTAAGCAAACTGATAGAAATTCCCTACTTAAGTCACACTTTGCATATCCATAATCTCTTCGCTCCATTTTCTGTATACTTTACCCTTGGGTAAAAATTGGTGAGCATTTAAATGCTTCCTCACATAATCTTGCTAAAGCACACTCTTGCCTATAAATATTCATGCCACTGCCAAAATATTTGCAAGCTTTCCCCAAAGGTGAAATGTGTGTAACATACTTTGTCTTCTGGGTATAAATATTATCCAATACATTTTGGTTAATATGAATACACTAATTATTCCTGTAACCCTTTTTAAAAGGGTCATCTTCATGATGTGAATTTTTAAAAAATGTAATTACAGTAATTGGATACTTAATCTAATTAAAATTTGCTTTATCTTTAATGGAAATTTTTCTAAAGAGGCATAATGACAATTAGCTTTTTGATAATGACTGTTTCTTTCTGCAAGGGGATCAAATTGGTGAAAACTGGAGAACTAGGCAGGTTTCCATCTGTCAGTAGCCTGGTTACTAGGCAAAGTAAGGCCAGTCTTTGTTTTTCTCACAATTCTTAAGGGATGGAGAGAGAGTTTAGTTATTGAAAGAGTAGAAAAAAGGACTAAGTGAACCTTCTCTGCTCCAATAGATGAAGCTGCAAAGCAGCTCTTCTTAGGAAGCAGCCGTTGTGCCACTAGACCTGTGATTGGTCCATGGTGGGCACGTGACCCAAGACTAATAGACCCAGGACCTTTGCTGGATTTGCTGGGGCTAGAGCTGGAAGAGAAGCAAGTCCACGCTGCTTTGGGAACTATAGTGCCGGAAGCGGTTGTAGCCATAATGTGTGTTACAGGCGCTCCACCCATATCTTCTTTGTTCCCCTATGAAGTTTCCTGAAGAAGTTTCTGAGCACTTGGGAGTCCTCAGCATACAGACTTTCTTTGGCTTAGGAAGCAAGTCAGGGTATCATCCTTGGGCCAATTCTCAAACAATGAAGGAGGGCAGCTGGCAAATACTCAGTGAACTCATTCTTCCGGGAACAATGCTGAGTAATACATACATTCTTCCCCAGGAACACCAGTGAGGCTAAGATTTAGCTCCCACAGTGCACTGCTGCACACACTGTTTTCTAGCCTCCTTCTTGTCCTAGCTCGTTCCCCTCACTGTGTTTCTTGGCTTCACCTTCCAACAAAGACAGACATCCGAACACTTGTCCGAGCCTGCTTTGGGGAGAGCCACAAGGTGCCGAGTTGGGATTTCCAGGCAACCATTTTCTCCACCAGGGAAGTGGGCCTGACTATGGAAGGGGAGGGTGAAGCTGCCATTCACGAGTGGAATGGAGAGCGAATATGGTGGTGTTGAATCCTAATTCCAGCTCCAGTACTGTCTTGCTCCTGCTCATCCTGCTTCTCTAAGCTGCTCTGATTCCTTCCCGGCCACATACATTCCTCCCTCTTGATTTTGGGTGAGTGTTCTCTTGTGTACAAATTTAAATATTGCATTGTTTCTCTTATAGGAGAAACCCAAATTATAAATAAAGAGCAAATTATAAATAGAGAGAAATATAAAAGGTAGATAACAGGAAGTTGGGAGATAGAGCTTTCTCAAATGGGAAAAGGATCAAGAGATGGAGAGAAGGGGGAACAGAGGAAAAGGATAAAAAAGGAATTAAGATGCATTATGTGCATGTACCAACTCCATAATGTAGATATTATGTACTGCAAACATGTACTAATACATTAAAAAGAGGAGCTGGTATGTGAATGAAGGCATACAATATAATTTAAATATTTCTTATGGAGGATGAAGCCCATGAAGGTAAAAGCGCCTAAAGACCAGAGCAGTCCTAGTGAGGCCATAAAACAAGCCAGACTCTGCCATGATTCAAACCCAACTGGGTCACTCATGCTGAGTAATTTGTCTCTCAGATCTTGGTGACAAAATTAGAGTTAAACCAGCATGACCTTTAATCAGAGTAAATTAATATTTAATTTCTCATTTTAGTGATGAGTAAGATCATAGAGTTATTGTTGTTACATAAATATCTCCGAGTGGGAGAATAGGTAGACATCACCCAAATCAAGTTATGAGAGTTAGGTAAAATTAAATTGACTTGTTTTGTGGCTGTTTTCTAGTCTCTAGATCTTTGACCCACATTTCCTTCTCAAGTGGAAAGAGGCAGGGAGAGGGACAAGATCCTTCTTTGGTGTTTGGTGTGGTTAAGTGTCCCCAAGAGGTCAGAGTTCTTAAACATTCCCTCTCTCAAGTCATCTCCTTTCACAGTCTCTGTTCCGGCTCCAGCTGCCTTGTCCTCTTGCTCTCGCTCATGGTTTGACTATGCTTATGTCTTTTACCTGGAATGTGCTGACCCCAGATAACAGCATGACCCAGCCTTTCCCTGTCTGCAAGTCCTTTCTCAAGTGTTATGTTTGATATTTGAGTGAGGCCTTCCCTGACCAACTGATGAAAAACACAACACTCATTCTCCTGCCCTGCTTTATGCTTTTGCCACTGGTCATTGTACTGACTAGCAGTGCTTTCCAGGATCTTACTGGCCCATACAAAGAATTTCTTGGAACTATTGGTGTATGTGAAAATTTAACGTTTATTTTAAGGCAAAAGAGGAGAAGAAAAAACAACACAAAAGAAACGTTCCAGGAAAAAATGTGCTCTAAAGGAAAAAGAGAAGATATGACCTGCACACCAGATGGGCAAGAATGAAAAGGCAGTGGCAGTAAAGTCAATGGCTGCCATCTTTTATGTCTTCTTTTATTAGATCTAGGCTGTCCCATCAAAAACCCGCTTGATCTTGTACTAAAAGATCAGTATTAGCTGCAGGGCTCAGTTTGATCTCACGTCAGAAGGTTGGTATCAGGTGCCAGGCTCAGGAGCTGCCGCTCTGCACTTGTGGCTAGCAAGTCTCTGCGAAGGAGAGGTCGTGCTCAGTTCCCCCAGCCATGTGGCCATGCCCTAGTCTCCTGTCTAAACCACCCAAAGCTTATTGATCTTATTGACCTCCTGTTTAAAGTACAAGCTGTACGAGGGCAAAGACTTATACCTCTTTTGGTGACATTTACCTCCTTAGTTCCCAGAATGGCGCCTGGCACTTATCGAGGTCAACAAGTATTCATTTAATGGATGAACTAAGATAACAATGTCTAGATTCTACAGATACAGTATGTTGCAAAAGGTCACTGGATGGAAATAAGTTTGCACACACATTACCTAGCAAATGAAAACTTCTGTTGGGCCAATGAAGTAGGAACAGGTGGGCCTGGAATAACTGATCCCTCACATTCTCACGTTTGGCTTTGATGGTATTTATCAAGCTGTATGTGACAGAGTGGTTCTTTAATAGTATTTTGTAGAAACTTTGGCCCTGCATAGTTCTCCCAATGTTCTTACTTTTATTTTCAAATATACTTTGAGATAAAAACACAAGTTTGAATGCAGGATATATTAAATTTGAATATACTCTGATGTGTTAACTAGTACTGTCAGGTTGACTCACTCTTTAAAAATAAAGATTTGGAGGGCCGGAGGGTTAGCTCAGTGGTTCCGGCGCCTGCCTCACAAGCTCAAGGTCCTGAGTTCGATCCCCGGTAACTACATACAATGCTGGGCGTGGAGACTCACGCCCACCAGCAATCAATACCACATAGCACAGGGCCGGGCATGGTGGTTCATGCCTGTAATCCCAGCACTCAGGAGGCAGAGACAGGAGGATTGCTGAGTTCAAGTCTTGCCTGGGGTACATAGAGCTCAGGGCCAGCCTGAACTACAAAGCAAGACCCTGTCTCAAAAAAATAAATAAATAAAATAAAGATTTGGAATAAAGGTTATTTTTCCATTTCAATGAATATATTTGGGTTTTATAGAAATATGTTCAAGAAAGGTTATTATAAGTTTTGTTTCTCACTTATGGCACTTTATTTGTGATAAGAAGTGCAGGCAGTTATATAATTTTAGTGATGTTTTATTGGGGAGAAACTAGTTTTCTACTGTTCTCTTTGAAGTTTCTGAAAAAAGTTAATTGAAGATTATCTTGAGATTTTTAAGATGAACTTAAAATATATTACCATTTTCACTGCATCTGTCAATACTATCTGACCAAAACAAAAAAGCAGAAATAAATTGGTGACAAACTAATAAGCAACAGAAAATCTCCTTGTAGCCTTGCTCTCGATATTTTTTGAGATAGTAATTATTTTAATATTTGTTATACTTTCAGTGGTCTTTGTTGGCTTGTTTGTTTCTCTTATGAAACTGAGGCAGCTGTGCAAAAGAAAGATAAATGAGTACTTTTCACTTCTTGCTCACATTAACTGTTATAGCTTTTTTTTTTTTTTTTTTTTTGAGACAGGGTCTCACTTTGTAGTTCAGGCTGGCCCTGAGCTCACTATGTAGCCCAGGTAAGCCTCGAACTCAGCAATCCTCCTGCCTCTGCCTCCCGAGTGCTGGGATTACAGGCGTGAGCCACCACGCCCAGTTTGTTATAGCTTTTTAATTAATTGGACAATTAATAGCATTCTTAATGAATTCATTTTTATTTTTATTATTTCTTCTTATTGCATGTCTCATACAATTTTATATCTTCCTTGGTTTCATGAAAGTCAGCTACCTCAATTCTTCTCATCTGTTTACTGTGTGGCTGGGCAGGGTTCATTGGGTGCCTTGTGCACTGTGTTCCTGTATATTACAGCATCCTTTGAAATCTGGTTTCAGCCGTGTGATTGGTTCTAGCCAATGTACTATGAGCGAGAGTGGCGAATGCGTTGTCTATACTGAGACAGTCTAGAGGTAGCACATTCTCTCCCTCTTCTGTCTTCCTTTTTTACCATAGTCTTGTAGGCTTTGTGTTCCACATGACACAGATACAAGGCAGATGGTCTTCCGTCAGCCTGCATCCCTACTGACTGGGGCGGGAATGGAACATGAACAAGAGTTAACTTTACCGTGTTAGGCCACCGTGATTTTAGAATCCACCTGAGGGACCAGTTATTAGTTACTAACCTTCTCTAACAATATAATTGAGGCTGACTCTTCCTCTGAGTGTAGCTTTACATGTATATAAAGATTTGGATATGCAATAAAATCATGCTTTGGGTTTTCCCTTCTTTTGAGATATGCGCAGCATTTCCCTGTTGGTCATTCTCACAGATGCAGGCTGTGTCTGCTCAGCCCAGTTGTGAAGTCCCAGTCTGGTCTGGACTCCAGCTGGGCCTTTGAACCCCACTGAAGGAGACTACACAGTGGAAATGGTGAATGCCAAGCGGTCCCCTCCAGAACCTTCTGCATTTGTTGCCGACCTGCTTCTGTTCAAATGCTGCGCCCCACCACGTTATCAATTCTTGGTTCCCCCCGTCCTTCACAGAGCTATTTCTTCCTTTATGACATGGTTTCAAACCCATAGCTCACGCACCGTGTGGGCTGTTTGTATCACTGGCAGCTCTGGAAGGTTCACTGTCACTGCGTCGAGGTGTTAGCAGCTGCAGTCTGTCCTTCTGATTCCTTGCTCAAGGCTTTCTTACAGACAAGCTTGAATGCCACTCAGATGGTTTCCTACAGCTGTGTGCCAACCCAGCCCCACTTGCTCGGCTTGGGAAGAGAGCCCGGGAAGAAAGGCATCGTTGGGTTTCCCTGCAGAGCCCTGCTGTCTGCCATTCCTCTTGCCCCTCCTGCTCTGTGTGTGGAGAGTCAGGCGCCCACTGCACTGAGTGAGTGCCGGGGATCTAGCCGGTCTCGGCCTTCAGTTTAGCACAATCAGGCCTTTCTCCAGCCCACTGGGAGGCCCAGGGGAAGACAGAGACATAACGCTGCCGCCGCCACGACCATCTTCACAGCTTCAGAACAATCTGTATTCTTGGGCTTTTTCCTTAAGAGGGAGTGTGGGAATACATATGATTTATAATGTAAACAATATACACTGGCAGGATGTGAATGAATAAAAGATGAGTAAATAAAAGCACAGAAATAAATAAGCCTCCTACCTCGGCCCACTCTGAGCAGCAAGAGAAGTAGCAGGCGCATCCCAACATGACGCGGCGGCCGGCGCCGTTCCTTCCTTCCCACCGAAGAGGGGCGGCCTCCGCGGCCACCCTCCGCTCCCCAGGCCCGGGGCCCCAGCAGCTTCTCCGCAGACCCTTCCTGTCACACTGGCACAGTCCGGGGCACAGGAAAAGCACAGCGGAAACACTCACTAGCGGTGCTACCCTGGGCAGACAAGCCTGGCTCCTTCCTGTTAGTCTCCATGTTTCCTCGTCTGTAAGTAAAGGGATTCACCGAGGTGTCCGCCACCCGTTCAGGAATGCGCATTCCTAGTTCTTCTTAGCAGTGGGATGCCTACTGTTTCTGACCTCAGTTTTCTTGTGCATAAAATGGGAGCAAAGAGCTCTGTCCTCTCTTATGCTCCACGAGGCAGCTCTCCGGTACGCTGATTGCTCCCAGGGCGCATGAGCAGCCGCACACTGCTTCCTCTCCTCCCAGCTTCCGGGAAGCGCTGGGATGAGCATAGTCTCTGGGCCCACAGGACCTGCGCAGACTGTTGGCAGCACGTCCAGGTAGCCTCCTCTCCAGGCCCCCAACAGGTTGGGCCCTGTACTCCTCTCCCCCGTCCACGGGAGACAGAAGGTCCTGCCTTGTGTTCCGCAGCCTCCTGCTGCAGCCCTGAGTAGCCCTGCGGTGGACACTGCTCTGTGGCTTAGGATCCGATCTGCTTTCAGGAGTAGCTACCTAAGGTGGGGAGCGAGAGTGAGGAGCCAGTGAGAGAGGGGTTTGTACCTGGGGAGATGTGAGAGAAGACCTGGAGCCAGAGGGATTTAGGGATATGAATTGTGGTTTGGGCCCAAACTTAGTGCAGCCTCTGGATCTCTCCTACATCCTCCCAGCAGATGGCAGTGTGCGTATGGGATCAAGGGGACACTTCCTGCGATCACCAGCTGTGGGTTTTGCAATTAGAGAGCAACAAGGGAATCGCTATCCTTCTTGTCACAGATCTGGAGATCAGATAAAGGGTCGTTTATCCTGCTGAAGGATCACACATCTTCCTCATGAGCTGCTAAGGTGAGGCTTCTGCAGGGATGGAGGCCAATTGTGGCAAGTCTCTTCTGCAGTTCCAGGCGTCCAGTCCACCCTGCCCTGCCCCGTGCTTAGGCGTGTCATGGGTCTCAAGAGTTATTAGGATTGGCAGCCTTTAGGGCACGTCTGCACTTAGGAAGCCAACTCTTGTATAGTCAGGATGTGGCTGTAAAACTGTCCTCAGCTCTTAGTTTAGAGCTTCTTCTTTGCAGATCTCCCAACTCTGTTCCATTGTGTGTCAGGCCCTGCACTAGAGGTAGATGGTCCCTGAACCTATTCCCACCATCCCCTAAGTCCCGCCTCACAGACCTGTTCCCCTTCCCAAAATGAAATTCATTGCATACAAATAGGGTTCAAAGCAGCAGACAACTCAGCTCCTGTTGACTGTCCCACCCTCTGAGCCCTAGGCTGCCCGCTACCCATCCTAAAGTACAAACTCTTACAGACACACAGCCTTCATCCTGTCCCCGGCCCTTTTTCAGTCTAGGATTCAGGATTCTGGATGAGACTGACTCACGGACATACCAAACCTGGAAGAAACAGCATGTGGGTCCCAGGATGACAGTTAGCTGGCCCAAGAAGAGATGCCTCAGCATCTCCTTGTCTTCTGCATGGCCACTATAAATGGCTCCTCTGGAACCTCCAGATGTCCTTTGTCCCTAGCATTATAGAACGAACTAGGACTGTCAAATCAGACATGGCTTCAAGTCTTAATTCTATTGGTTACCATCTATGTAAGGGGGCAAACGATTTCTTTCAGGAGCCCCAGTTCCCTCTTTTCAAAATAAGAATTTTAGTAGGATTCACCACAGAAGCCGAGGGAGCACTGCATGAGCCTTCCATAGATAGCAGCTGTTCTGTTCTCTGTTGATTGGCTGATAGAGACTATCCAATGAAAGGAGGTTGATTGCAGCCGATGTCCCACACTGGTCATTCCCCAGGGGCCTCTGTGAAGGTTAATGTCTAGGTGGCCCCAAAGCCTCATGCAGTCATAGATGGGGCTTTTCAGAGATGGCTGGATCTAGAGTGTGTGACACTGAAGTTGATTCGTGGTGCAGTGCTAGGATGAAGGGAGGGAGTGCTAGCTGCCCTAAAGGTGAGTAGCCTGGATAAGACCTAAGGGACAGAAAGATGTTCGTTGCTTGCCACTGGCTTTTTTGTTGTTTGCTGCTTCTTGGTTTGCCATGGACTACTTCTCCTCTGTGGTGCCCTCTGTCGTGCCACCCTCTCTAGGAGTCAGCCAACTACAAACTAAAACATTGACAAACTGTGAGCTAAATAAACCTTTCCTCTCTTTAGGTGTTGGGTATTTTGTCTCAGCAATGAGAAAAGTAACCAAGGCAACTTCTGAAGACACTGGCTTCTGGGGGCATCTGGGTCCTGGCTCTGCCATTTGCTTTTATCTCTCAGCTCCGAGCCTGGGCTAAATGAACCCAGACAGAATGTCAAGGATTACACTATTTGATGAAATTCTGTTGAGTAACAATCTATTAAGTATAGGGCCTGCTATATCCTGCCTCTGGGGCAGGATCCCAAAGGCCTGAGGGGAGGCTGGTTCTGGATCCCTCACCGGCATGTGCTCATTGCAGCCTCAGTTGGCCATTAATGGAGCTGAGCCACACCCTGCATGTCTGGTTTTTCTGTACAAGTTATCAGTGTTTCCTCACACTACTTCTAGCTCCTTTTTACTCCTGACTCCTTAGTTGCCATAACCCTGCCTGGCCCTTCAGGACTCATGACTCCATATACCACTGTAAAACCTCTGGGTACATCTTTGTTAGCTTTTGATTTCTGCTAAAATTTGTGTTTTCCATGTTGCATAACCCAGATTTCCAAAGACAAAAATATGACTTGCCATCTCTTGGTTAGGTTCCAAGTTCTTGTCCAGTTAGTTGTGTTAGGGGATAGCATAGCATAACACTTGCTCCCTGGGAAAGAAAATATCAAACTCTGGTGGCATGGAAGAAGGCTGCTTACAGCTGAGTACACTGGGCCTGCACAAGAGAGTCTGACTGAAGGGCAAGTCAGGGATGCAACCTACTCTCAGTTGTTGGCACGTTATGCGCCTCTGTATGAGAAAGAAAGGAAGGGGTGACTTTTGTAGAAGAGGAACAGTTCTGTGATACAAGAGCTACTGATTAGCACTGTTACTTAGGATGGTGCATCTTTTACTTTTTCTCCATTCCATTTTGTATCTGCTAGTTTTGGTGCATAACAAATCAACCTTCCCTCAATTTGTGACTTAAGATAAAAACCATTTATTGTTCTTCATGACTTCATGGACTGACTGGTGGCCATTTGAGTCTGCTTTGCTTGATCTAGAGTAAGCTTCTTCCATGAGTCTCAGCTGGAAGCAGGATGATTCAAGATGGTATCACTCAATGGCTTGTAGTTCTGCTACAGAGCTGGATATCAGTTGGGGGGTGAAATCCCAGTGTCATACACTCTAGATCCAGTCATCTCTGAAAAGCCCCATCTATGACTGCATGAGGCTTTGGGGCCACCTAGACATTAGCCATCACAGAGGCCCCTGGGGAATGACCAGTGTGGGACATCGGCTGCAATCAACCTCCTTTCATTGGATAGTCTCTATCAGCCAATCAACAGAGAACAGAACAGCTGCTATCTACGAGGCTCATGCAATGCTCCCTCGGCTTCTGTGGTGAATCCTACTAAAATTCTTATTTTGAAAAGAGGAAACTGGGCTACACATCTGTCATTAATTAGCAAGCTAGTCTGGACTTGTGTACATAGCTTCTCAAGTTTCAAAGAAAACAAGTGGAAATATGCAAGACCTCTTTTCGTGTGGGCTTGGAATTTGCACAGTGTCTCTTCTGCCACACTATCTTGACTGAGTCACAATATCCACCCCAGATTCAAAAGATAAGAAAAACTTTTGGGCATGGTGGCACATGTCTATAATTCTGTTACTAGGGAGGTTTAGGTAGGAGGATCATTAGTTTGAGGCCAGCTGGGGCTACATAGGAAGAACATCTTTTTAAAGAGCAGGGGGGAAATTTTTGATGGAATATATTCCAAGTCACATTGTCAAAGGGAAAATAAAGAAAAGATAACTTTCAGCCATTCTTGCCATCTATCACACACCACCAACTCAGCTGTGATGTTCCACTGCAGAAAAGGAGGAGGAGACCAGAAAGGGGTCCTGTGAATAGTTCAAGAGAACTCTTGAGAGCAGAAACACATGGAATTGCTTCTCAGTTTTTTATTCAGATCTGATATTCTTAGAAGTAGGTTCAACTGGGTGAGGAGAGGGTGCCTGGGTCTTCTTACTAAGAATTGGCTCTTACAATTTATGTAACATGTATTTGCATAGCTTCTGGTTCCTCCCTGAAATTTAGAACACAGTTTTAGCTGCCATGGGAGGAAGATCAGGAAACTCTGATATCTCCAAGAAGGGCTTAATCAATACCCTGACCTCTGAATATCTCAACTTTCTTCCTCCACATACACAGGACTCCTATTTCTTGTCCTTACACAACTTAGCAATCCTTGCTTATAGGTACAAGTTTGACCTTGTTCTCCACCAAACGGCTTTGCCTATGATACCTTATTTTTCAGAATTTCTTGTGACCAAAGCCTTGTATGTGTTTTGATACTCATACTTCCTCGCCTGTTTCTACTGTTCTTGGCCTAATTGTGCTTGGCAGTAGCTCAAGTCCTCCTTTTTCCAGAAGTCTTTCAGTCTTCTGGCATGAGTTCCTCACTATCCTTCCACTGATCTATTACATTTACCTCAGTCTTGTCAACACTCTCAACTCCATTGACCTCTATTTCCTCACTGCCTTTGTTAGTAAGTTCCTAATCTTAGATCAGTCCAAGCATCCATCTTTCTTGCTCTTGCACACAGGGAGCTGAGCGCCACTAGAAACAATTTCCCAAATACACAAACCAGAATCCCACAAATGATGGCACCTTTTCTGCCAGACCCTCAACACTACCCACTGACCCCTGCTGGTCCCTGCATCTGTCTTCTGCTTCCCACAAAAACTATTTCAGAATTTATTTGCCTTTAACCTCCTGCTGCACTATCTGCCACTTCACTCATTTTTTTTTTTAAATCCTAGGAGATGGAAACCTTCATATGGAAGCTCTTTTGATGCCTTTCTCTATCGATAACAAATTGCAGCCTGTCCCTGACTGCTGGCTTTGACTCTAAATAGTCATCAGTCTCCAGGTTTTCCTTCTTCTCCTAGGTGAGCAACTTCAAAATTACGCCCACATCATTTGTATTTAGGTTTAGCCTGCAGGGGTGCACAGTTATATGGCTGATATGGAGGTCTGAACTTGTCCAAAGCATGACAAAGAAAGCTAAATTGGACCCCATCTGAAGATAAGTTCAGGCACTAGAAACACTCAAAATAAACTCAAAGTCAAAAAGGATAATGGAAGGATCAGAGATTGGGTTGTGGGGCAAGAGTTGAGACACAGGAGATTGTGTCACTGAGAAAGGCATAAGGAAGGGTGGTTCTGGCTCATTTCTCTAAGCAGCCTTGAATATCCATATAATCTTCTTGCTTGGCCTCTGAATGCCATATGCCAGAGACCTATGGCTATAGACAGACTTGAATGTGAGGAAAACAGAAACCAGCAACTTCCTTTATGAGAGCAGGTTTTCCTGGATTCTCCTAGAGGAAATGGGATTGTTCCTGAGAAGAGAGGAGATGGGAAGTGTCTTTTTTTCTGATGCCCGCACTGAGCTGTCCGTGGTACCAAGGTTCTGTCTGCCCTTTCTGAGTTAGGAAAGCCAGACTGAGAGTGAGAGGGAGGAATAGGGCCAAGTCCGGGGATTGTGACAGAAGGTCTTCCATGTGCAGTCAGTACTTGTTAAATGAACAGTGAGTTAGTCAGGAGACAGACAGTAGGATTGGATGGAAGGTAATTCACCCATTTGCTGCTTTCTCCCATCTAGCTGAGGCTGTTGGGGCCGTGGCTCCATGAAGTCCAACCTCTCTGAGCAGGCCCTGGTGGCCAGATGAATTCTACCCCACTTGCCACCACATCAGATCAATTACAACACAGCCGGAGCTCCCCTCTCCCCCTCCCACTGCATCCCAGGAGACAGTGTGCTTTTCTGGGAGGAATTCTGAACTAGGAAATAAACACTGGCGCCCTGGTCCCTCCCTCATCATGGACTCATTGAGTGAGCTTGGGAAGGTCACCTACCCTTAGGGTTTCAGCTCTCCTGAGGATAATTGTATTCATCTCCTTTCTGCCACTGTAATGAAATACCCAAGATAATTAACTTAGAAAAGGTTTCTTTAACTTGTAATTTTTGGAGATTCCTGTCCAGGATCAAGTGGCCCTATTGATTAGGGCCCCTGGCAGGGTGCAGAATGGCAATGGCAGGGAGCAAAGCTACTTAGATGATGAGCCAGGAACAAAAAGAGAGAAAGTACAGAGGGAGGAGTGGGCTTCCACAGTGCCCAGTCACTGGCACAGCCCCAGTGGCCTGCACCTCCCAAAGGCCCCATGTACTACTCCACCCACTTTCTGCTCCTGGAATGTATTCAGTGACACAGCTATAATTGGTACACATCTACGTGCCATCTCACACACTTTCAACTTTTCAGTTAGGTTTGACCAAAAATTGAAAAATACATAATTAAAGTCCATCTCAGTTACTCATACCATGAATGGGGTCATGGATTACTCACCATGCCTCCCCCACACAGCTGCAGGGCCCTGACCTTAGTCCCCTGCCATTGATAGAAGGCGAGGAGAATGGAAGAGAAGGTGTGTGTGGATGTGAGAGGGTGGATCTCAGCAGCCAGAGGGCAGACCACAAAGGAAAAAGACTCCAAGTGTCCAGGAAGTAGCCCATGTGCCATGAAGACTCTCTGTTGCTAGTGGATATTTTGTAGCCTGTTTTCAGTGAGACTGGAAGGGACTCTGTTTAGAAATTCAGATCCAGGAGGGCTGTACCTCTTTCAGCCTAACAATTATGATTCGTGGCGTGATTGTCGAGCTTACTTTCTTCTCCCCACCTCTGCTCCTCTAAATGACTCCCCATTCCAGGCCTCTATCTGACAGTAATATAACCCTTGGGTTTATCTCCTTACCCTGCAATCCTCCAAATAGACCTGCCCAACTCGTGACTCTGGTATAAGGGTTCAGATTGGAAGAAGAGAATATGAAGAGTCACAGGTCACGTGTTCCATTGCTTAAAGTCACCCATTCAACCTGTTCCTGTATATTATTTTGAAATAGGAGCTAACAGTATCCTTGTATTAATTCCCTATTTAATCATTTTATTTGAGGAACCTTAAATGAGCACATAACATATACTAAGTTATGGTTAGCCATATCCATTCAGACACACTTAACAGAATGTGTTAGTGAAAGGTAAAGGGTCATGGATGGATGCCTGGGGGTGTTAGAGCTTTTAATCTTCAAATAATGGCACCTGGCTCTACTCTGTGACGTGGGTAAAATATTTAATTTCTTTGTGCCTCATGCTCCTAACTTTTAATATGCAAAGAGAAATAATAATGGTAAGTGTATGTTATGATGTTAATTTGAACCATATAAAACTGACACCATTCAGCCATTTTGAATCACAAAAATGCCACTCTTGTATGGCTTAACCTTCCAGAGTCATCTTTAACATAGTGCTTAGTACAGAACCAACTACTCAGGAGATAGCGCCTATGCTTATCTTTTCAATGACAGAAGCCTATAGTTCTCTCTCCTTGACAGTCTAGTGCTACAGTTTGGAAAGGAAGCACTTTATAGTCCCAACAGAAAGGTTTTCACTCAAGGTTAATATATTAAGATACCCAGTTGGTAAGTGTTACTCAAGACTGGGGGATGGTCATGTCAGGTTGAGACTGAAAACAGGTAGAGACCAGCCATGAAACTCCCTGTGTCTAGGAGTTGGCCTTTCTTTAAGACTTATCTAGGGTACTCTTGCTCATATCATTTAAATATGAAGTTAACTATTAAAGATAACTCATTTTCTTTCAGTTTTTTTTAATAGAGAATTTTCTTTATGAAAAATCATAATGGAGAGCCAGAGACTTAGTTCAGGGTTCCAGCGCCTGCCTAGCTAGCACGAGGTTCCTGCTTTGATCCCCAGGAACCACATACAGCAATATCATGTGTGCTGACTCACACCCACCAGCAATCAGTACCACGTACCACAATGCCTGCCAGGCATGGTGTCTCATGCTCACCAGCAATCAGTACTACATACCACAGTGCCAGGTGTGTTGGCTCACGCCTGTCATCCCAGTACTTGGGCGGGAGAGGCAGGAGGATTGCTGAGTTCAAGACTTGCCTGGGTTACATAGTTGTTCAGGGCCAGTCTGAACTACAAAGTGAGACCCTGTCTCAAAAAAAAAAATCATAATGGAATGGAAGTCATCTCTTAACAACATAATGTATTTATTAATCAGACACACACCTTACACATGCGCATACATGCATATATATTTACATGTCAGGAAGAGGAAGAAACAGGAGCGTTTTAACAGCCTTTGAGCTGGGCACAGTCTCATCCTTAAGGGTAGGGGGAAGATAGACTGAGACAGTATGAGAATCTGTTTCCCAGAAAGCTTCAATTTAGAAGTGCATAGGGTTGGAAGCCAGGATCACAGACAAAGGCCTCCTTCTCACTGGGCCTTCTGTCGAAAGACCTTCACAGGCAGCACCTTCCCTGGAAATCCGAAGGCTCTACCTGGCCTGGGCCCACTGCACCCAGAGTCCAGAACTCCTGCGACAGCACCAACTCTGCTCCTGGGCCCAGAGGTGAAGAGTTAGCAAGCAAAGCAATCAGCCGGCTTTTCCGGGAGCACTTTGTAAATAAGCCTGGCTTCTCAGGGCTTTAGGGGTTTCCTCAGAACCTCCTAGGCTCTCCTTGCAAACCCTCCGGTCAGGAGCCAATTCCTAGTTTTTAGAGAAGTGAGGCAATACTGCCAGCACCGCAGTTTCTAAGGCCTACAGTCTTGACAGAACAAAAATGTAGCAATGCCGGTGCAGCTGCAAGCTCCTTTGTATTTTTCCTCATCCCCGCCCCCACTTTGAGCTTGGGCCTGGGTCTTAAAAGGAACATAATGGCTCCTGAGTTACCCTTGGCTCTTATCAAGGAGGCCGTATTTTTATTTATGGAATCAACTGACGAGTGGCAAAAATGCTCTGTGGTTCCCAGGCGCTGCCTGAGCACGGGAAGGCCCCGCCCCACGTGTTGCACGGGAGGCTGTGGAGACTCGGAGAGTGGGAAGGGCTCACCCAAGGTCACACAGCAAGTCTCCTTTCCTTGCTCTAATAAGCTTTTCTATCCACAATACTGTATTAAGTGCCAAACTGTAGGCCACCCCCAAAGAAGAAGAACTAAAGAAGCAATCTCAAAGTCTGCATCTCAGCCAGAGAAGCCTCTGTGTTACAAGGCCCTGAGGAAATGCAACCCCCCAAGTTTGAAGTGGGGAGGCCTCCTCTTGAAAAATCAGTTAAAATGCCCTCTTTTATGCACATGCCAACTTTGACTTCAAAAAGACTTTATTCCCAAGGATAAACAACCCCATGTTTGTGTAATATAATTAAGTGAAGGCATCTTTAAATGTCATACTAGCTTGTGCCCATTTCAAATTGTTATGCATCAACAGAACTTAACGAGATAGCCAAGCCTTCCCCTTGCTGTGAGACTGAGATAAGCCACAGCACTGTGGGCCCTTTAATAGATTGCCAAAATAAAGCATTTTCTATGCAAATTATTCATGCAGTGGGACAGCTAATCGCTTGCCAAGAGCCCGCCCACCGCCTCTCTGCAATTAGTCGTGAAGTTGAAGGAGCTCCAAACTCCGCAGGCACACTCAGGGCCTCCTGCTCCTGTGGCTTGATTTCAGGTTAGCAGAAACTTTCTTTCCCCTGGTGCTAGGGCCTGCAGGCCTCGAGACAGTTAGGTAAGGGATGGGGGTGGGTGGCTGGGACTGAGATCTAAAGGTCCAGGAGGGGTGGCTGTCCCTGGATTGTTGTGGCCCATCTCCTGGCTCTAAGTGTGTAGACTTGGACATTTATTTCACCTTGAGCCTCTGTTTCCTCTTCTGTGAAGTTGGGTGAACACTGGTCTAGTCTCAGGGCTCCAATAGTCTGGTATCTTGAGGATGAGGGGCAAGAGGAATCAGGAGGAAGCTCAACTCTCTCCAAGCTCAAGGAAGAGCCCATTTTGTGCTCAAGAAAAGCCAGGGTAGGGATTTGGATTAAGGAAAGCCTGCAGGGTCCCACCCAGCCTGCCACCACTCCCATCCTGGCAGCTGTCATTGGCACAGGAAGTCTCTGTGGCAGCCAAAGGAGAGTCCCAGATAATTCAGACAATGATTGGAGTTCTCCTTTCCTCACACAAGCCAGCCAGCCCTCTGGAGATCTCTCTCCGCCTTTCTCCTAAGTCTGTCTCTAGTCTCTTGTTGCCTGTCTCCGTAGCCATGTTCTATCCCCACCTCTCACACTTTCCTACCAACAGCTGGCTATGGGAGCCTCCTAAAATATAACCAGAATGGATATGGCCCTGGAAAAGAAGACTCGGATCTCCTGCCCTTGTACCAGTTTGCATAGGGTGGTAACCAGGGCCTGAGATCCCACATTCACCCCCAAGGGAATTGAGGTCAAGGCTTTAGCCCAGGGGCAGCCAACTTTGGCCTCTAGTTCCAAGATTCAGGGAGATGGGGCAAACCCACATGGTTCAAAGGAGCAGACTTCTTTGGCAAGGAATCCAGAAGTCTTGTGATGACTAAAGTCATATGAGTAGCCTACGTGAGGGGAGAAGGAAAAACTTTGGAGCCTGGGCATCTTCAAAGCTGATTGCTGATATGTCAGTATGACTTGGGCTAACCCATGGCTTCTTAAGTAAATTTTTTTTTCTTTCTTGATAGAAGGCTCTATTTCTCATTAGAATTTAGCATATCTGAATGGCAGTTATTGAACCTCGCTGATGGCTGATGGATACTTGCCTTTGATATTCTTCCACAGCTTTATGATACACCAAGAACCCCAGGAAGGGCACAGATGCAGGATCCTTTGGTTGGACCCTCGGCTATGTTCCTCCTCATGCTAACACACTGACACAGCTAATACACACCCACAGCCCACACCAGTCAGAGCTTGTGGCTGATCTTCTGAGGTGGGGGAACAGCTCTAGAAGTGGCTGATAATTCTCCCATGCAGGAGCCAAGGCATGAGAGGCCCCTATTCCTAGAGGGAAATGACTCAAGAGGAAGAATCTATTGAGTCTGTGCTGCTGGTTCACATCAAAGGAATGGATCAGATTGGTCAGCCTCTTTTGGGGTGGTAACGAAAGGTAGGAAAAAAAATTCAGCAACTCTGGCCCCTCCTTTTGGTGGTCTGATGTCACATTTGGTGGATTATAGGACTAATGCTTCTAATTGATTTGCGGGTTGAGATCCTGCTGGGTCTCCTGCCCAAGACACCTATCTTTCTAAACTAAGAGCTGTCCTTTGCCTAGACTTGCTTTGCCCCACCAGCTCCAAGACCCCCATAGCTAGGTCCTGTCACCTGTTGATACCCAGACCTCCTTGTACCTGGCCCTGATTCTAGAAGGAACATGATTCTTAATTCCTTTCACCAAGCTCTGTGACCTGCAGAGCCCTCCCCACAGTGCTGATCAGGTGCACCGAATCTGACTGGGTTATGCTTGGTGTTTTTCCCCTGCCTCGTGTCCTCCTTCTTTCTTTTTGATCTCCCAAGAAACAGCGAAAGAAGGTGATGGCATCACGGTGGGCTGACCCTACCTCCCTCCTCCTCGCTGCCTCCAGGGCCAGTCCCGCCTTCAGCCCTTCCGGCTCTGGGAGTGCACTTGTTCACTCACATGGTGAGACATGACCAGGCTGGTTCCCTAGAGCCTGCCACTCTGGGGGTGTAGGTCTGGGCCGGGGAAGGAAGGGCAGGAAGAAGCAGAGGTGCTGGATTCTGAGTCCTCCCAGAGAGGGCATGCCTAGGAGGGTGCAAGAACAGGACAGCAAGGTGAAGGACGAAGGGACATGCCAGGGACGTAGGGAACCTGGGAAACTGCCCGCTCAGAAAGTAGCTGAAGACTCACTTTGTGTTGAGCCCTTGTAGGAAAATAAGTAAGGGGCCTCTACCTTCTCTGACTTTCGCTACTCCCTTCTCCTTCCTGATCCACAGCCCCTCCTGCGAAGGAGAGGTGCTGAGAAACAGCTTTGCTTTGGGTGTCATAGTATCTGGGGACCAGCCTGAGAACCTGCTCTCCTGGGCAGAGCATTATTTCTATGGAAAAGGCATTGTGTCCCCCAGTGAAGTTCTGGGGCTGACCCGGTCTTGCCAGACCTCACCCACACTGCTGGTCATAGCCTTGCTCCACGCCTGATAGGATCCCCGCAGGCATAAGCGAAACGGTCTTTTTCTCTTCCTTTTTGTGGGCCATCCCGATACTCCCTAAGTACCTTATGCCAACCAGTGCTCAAGACACACACTGCGGCTCAGGGAAAATGACCCTGTACCACTGCAGGGCCCAGAAATGTGGAGAGCTCATCCTCACCTCCTCTAAGACACAGCTGGGTTGGAAACACTGATCTTATCAGCAGTTACTCTGACTTCAGCATGGGGAGTCTTCCCGAAAGCTGGATAAAATGCAGACTCCCGGCCCCTGTCTGAACCGGCTTGGATTCTGAGAGAGTTCCTCTTCCACTCTCCCAGGTGACAGATGCTGCGAGTTCATGAATCATACTTACAGTTGTATGATTTAGATCTAAAATGTTCCCCCACGTTCTCATGTGTTTGAAGCTGGGACCTGGTCCAAAGAGGCTGGTCATTGAGGGACAACGTGGGAGATTATATTCTTATCTCTGGCGCCTCCTCTCTTTTTCTTCTTCCTGTCTACCATGGGTTGAACAGGTTTCCTCAGCTACGTCCCACTGCTATGCCATTCCTGTCTTGGAGGCAGCCAGCCATGGACTGAGCCCCTGGAAACTGTAAGCCTAACTAACCCTCTCCTCCTTTACATTGTGGGAGCCCGGTGCTGTGTCCCACATGGGACAGCGGGCCAGTATAAGTAGCACAAGTGTGGCCTAATTGCTCATTTTCTTGAGAAAAAGACTGAACTGAGAGCAGAGCAAGACAGAAGATGCTGGCTGCCCACTCCAATACTTAACTCTGTCGGGATTTAGTTTCTTGTTCTAGAAGGGCAACAAAATTATCCCTAAACCAGTGGGCACTGTTGCCACATGCAGGGTCTCTGGCCTGGCCCAGATGGTTGGGGCATGAAGAATGTTGCTGTTGCCATTGGCTGGTCTCTCACTGACAGGTTGTCGCTGACAGCAGAAACTTGGCCAATGGCAATCAATCAGCGGCCCGCGCTGCCTTAAATACCAGCAGAGCAAACAGCTCAGACAAAGCTGTGCCATATATCAATTACCAAGAGGCTGCGTGCTCCTCCGGGTGGAGGCAGCCAGAGTGAGCGGCCAGGGCTGCTGCCCCAGCTGATAAGGGCCCGCATTGTTCGAGGACAGCTGGCAGCCCGATAAGGGCCTGCTCGCAGGAGATAATGGCAGTGGGCAGGCGCCTTGCGGCAGTTTAGAATTTCTTGGGTCTCCAAGAAAGGTTCTATTAAGCCCACTGACCCCAATTGAATATTAATTAGCTAATTAACGGATTTATTGTTCCACGCCATTTCTGGAGAGGCCATTTTTTTCGAGTGCCATTATTTTTGTAAATGATTTTTCGCATTGTGCATAATTGAATCTTTGCAGCTGCCAGCATCTTCTGCATGATTTGGCAAAAAAAAGGAAGCAGAAGCACTTAGAGTTTTCTCTCCCCACCCTCTCTCGGAACAAATGTTTTCAGCTCCTCCTGCTAATGATGGAGGAGGGGGAGCAGGGGGGGCTGTCTCTGTTTCACAGGTTTGTTTTTTAAGCTCAACTGCAAAGTCCGCACTCCTTTTTCCTGCCTTTTGTAGGCAGCTGAGGACCGAGGCACTCCGGGCGGTCCTGCACCAGCCTTTTGTCTGGCAGTCTTCAAATTGGCCAGACTTAGCTTTTCTCAGCCCCAACTCCTTCAAGCATTGTGCTTTCTATTAGGGGGCGGGTAGAGGGAACAAGGCCTGAGCTTGTCCCACCAGAGCTCCCCTGAGAAGGGAAGTCAGCTCCGAACTGCCGGAGGAGCATCTCTGACCGAAGGGAGCACTCCCCAGGGCTCTGCTAGGGTGCCTGTGCCTATCTACTCCACCCTTCCTTGCTGGAGCCCACCACAGGCCTGCTGCTCTGGGGGAATAGAAATCCTATCCTAACACCTCTCTGCCTCTCTTTAATAAGCCTTTGCTCTAAATTCTACACCAGAGTTGCCTGACGCCTTAGAGCTAACATCTGCCCGTAATAAGTTGACCCAGACTGTCCCACAGGCAAATGGTTGATTGAATCTAGTCCATTTCTCTGTGGAGGATCTGGAGTAGGGGGGTATCTGTGCTAGGGTGGGGCTGACAGGGGCGACTTGGCAATATTGTCAGGCAGCATGGGGAGCCCCATTGGACCTGTCTGCCCCTTCCGCATGGCTAATGAAGCCAGGAGCAGGCAGAGGCTCCAGGAATATTAGTCAGGGCCCTCCAGTGGGCGGGTCTAAGGAAAGCTTGTGCCCAGGACCTGCCCCTGGCCACCAGGGGCTGCAGAGCTTTATTGGGATTTTTTATTAAGCCACCTCTCCCTGCCCCTTCCTCTCCCTATCCTACTGTCTTTGCTCAGAGACATTCTGAGGGCTATTCTGAGCAGATAGATGAGTCAGAACACAGTTCTTGAGTTGTTCTCTGCAGACACTGGCTGCGCCCACTGTATCTACCCTTCCCTTTCCTCCAGGGTGGAATGAAGTCCAGCAGACAGACTGACCAACTGTCATGGACATCCCCTCTGGATGCAAACTTCAGGGAAAGAATGATGCGAGGTGATGCCTATGTTCATTAGCCCTTCCACAGTGTATATGTTGTCCTTCAAAACATCATACTGTGCACAGTAAATACATATCACTTCCTGTGAACTAAAAAAAAATGTAGAAAAGATGCTAAAAACTGGTGGTGGCCCTTAGGGTTTGGGAATAGGTCATCCAGCCTCTGTTTGAACACGTCACTACCACTAAGGCAGCTTGAATATTGAGAAGAATCATCCTTATAGCCTACGTGTTCCTCCCTCTACCTTCCACACAGTCTCCCTTTCCCCATGATGCCATTCAGCTAATATCACCATCACCATCATCACCATTATCATCATCATCATCATCATCAAAATACCAAATATTAACTAAGGAGCTACTATGTGTCACACCCTGTGTTTGACGTCTTTCACGCACCATCTCATTCAGTCTTCCTGCTGTTCCTGGGTGGTAAAGAGGATTCGGAAGCACAGACATATGAAGTGACAGGCATGAGGCCACAAGGTCAAGTCACAGCACAGACACTAGACCAGCTTTGGTAGATGCCCGAGCCCCCGCTTTTGAGTACTCTGCCCCACCGCGTGGAGAAGCAGAGTCCTGAGGCTCCACTTTTCACATGGAATACATATGCAGAGAGCCTGGGATTTGAGAGTTCACCGGCACCCGTGGCTGGGCCTCACCTGACCTCTTTCCGTCTGGATCTTCCTCCTGGCCTCAAGGCGGTTTGGCCAGGAGATAGCAGAGTGACCCTGTCACCTTCCTCAATTTAATGCAGCCCGGGTTGCCGATAAGGTCGTCAGCAACCCTTCCACCGCACCCTTCCACACCTCCCTACTCTCCAGGGCTCATATTCTGTTTTTGGCAGGAAAAAAAAAAAAGCCACAAAGATTATATCTCCAACTCTCTGTACTTCGGAAAATGTCAGCTGGATCCTCCCCAGGGCGCTAAGGGCACAGGTTTTCCTACATCTCCAAAAGTCTCCTGAGCTGAATTTAGTAAAAGGAGACCTTCCGGCGAGAGGCCGGGGAGGCTGCAGTGAACGAGTCTGCTCTGCCGCTGACCCGGTCATGGCCCTCCAGAGCCGCAGAGCACCCAGGGCCATGGGCCACAGCGCGGATCTCTGGGACACCGCCTCCAGTTTCACACTTCTCAGGAAGGTGAGGGCTCAGACACAGGGAGGGACCTGTCACAGCCTCTCAGCTACTCCGAGGCAGGACCATGGCCTATTCTCTGCCCTTATCAAAGAGCCCCATGAGGATGTGATCTTGGCTATGGGAAGTAGATGATCCTTCTTAGCTGAGAGGTCCTGCTTTTCTGGAGAGGACAGCATGGAGTGCCTAGAGTCACGAAAGCAGCTCAAATATTAAATATTCCGTTGACTAAGTTCTAGAGTGAGTATTACTTAGACTTCACCCCTTCCAAACTCCTGCTGCTTATCCCTAATCAGATGCTCTCAAAAGGACTTCAGTCCTCGGCTGGGACGTCGTGGGCCCCAGCGCTCCCCTGGGAATGCCACCACCTGGTGAGTCTCCCAAATCCGTGGTTTGGGACTCAGAGGCTCAGGGGCCTGGGATGTGTCACAACTGTCTGTACATCCGTTCCTTAATGGTAAAGTGGTCATTAAATATGCTAGTGCTCATCCTCACTTCACCGAGTGTTTGGAAAGACTAAGCAAGAAGAGGATCTATATCCACTGCCTGGAACTCAGTATCATGCTGGTTACTCAGTGCCACAGTGTAGACTTGGGCTGCTCCAAACAACAGTTTAAACAGAGAGAAACTTAAATCAAGTATTCTCAAAAGCATATATAATGGATTTGCAGGAGAGAGGCAGCACCACCAACGGTAGTGGCGAACTAATGGCACGCATGGCACAGCAGGCTGTTTGTATCACTCAGAGTCCTAACAGGTTCACCAGAACCGGCCTGGTAAGAGAGACAAGAGAGCGCACTGCATGGACTGCCTGGCTGTTAATGGGCTTTTGAGACAACGGGATCATGAAGATTCTAACTTCATCAGTGGATCTTAATTTGATAATTTAATGGAAAGTGATAGAAGAGGTCATGGAGAGTATGTGACTTTGGAGACTGTGTTGGTCCCTTTATCTCTGGCTCTTTCTCAGCATCTCTGCTTCCTGGCTGCGAGGAGGTGAACAGCTTCTCCCCCATAATAACCTTCCAGTATATTTCTACCTTGAAGTCAGCTTCCCATGGACTTAAACTTCTGAAAGCATGAGCCGAAATAAGTTGCTCTTTCTTTAAATTGACTTTCTCGGGTATTTGGTCATGAAATGCTGGCAATATTCCCTTTTTCTGTCTGGGTGCTGGTGACACGGGCATATTCACTTTATAAATTTAGCCAGCTCCACTTTGAAGAGAGCATTTTGTGTTATATGCTAATCAAAAGCACACGAACATTCAAGATAAAACATGAAACCCGAAAAACGTCTTGTGTATGTGGAAGACCACATTCCTTGAAGGCGCCCTGATAATTGTGATAATTGAGACCCTTCAGAGAAGGACTGGAAGACTCACATTTGAGGAAGCTGGTATACAGTGGTAGGAGGTTCCCCATGGCTTGACTAACGCTGTAGTTTGGGGCCCCAGGCAGATTGGTGGGAGCTATTCTGGGATACAGAGGAGCCCCCTGATCATGAAGACAGGCTCTTACCTCTCCTGTAGGTGTCCACATCGCAGAACCCTTTGTCCTCTCTAAGAAAGGAGAGTGCGGCATGAACCACTCAAGTGAGAGCCCTCAAAGCCCCTGAGGTGGGCTTTCTACCTAATCCAACGAACTTACAGATGACTCAGTTTAACTGAGGAAAATCTCTTCACTACAAAGGACCTGGGGGACAGGAAGAGATGAAAGGAGAAAGGAGAAGGGGTTAAATGGAAATAGATTTAAAGGAAGGGAGAGATGAGGAGGCAGAGAAAGAGTCTCGGGAACGAGGACTCAAAAGACAGAGAGCTTTACCAAGTTTTACAACGGGCATGGCTGGATATCAAAGTGGCCAGCATGGGTCATCGGAGCTCCTTTTTAGCATTCAAGGCAGGGAATAAGAGAGATCGGATATAGTAATTTCTTCCTGCAATTCCAGCCAGACCACACTTCGGAGCTAGGGCAGGTGAACTGCACATGCTACCTCCCGGGGCTGCTTTTGAGAATCTTTTCTGGTCCCTGCCTCAACGCTAGAGGAAGAAAGATGGCATCCAGTTTGGGGCACTCTGCTCAGGACTTACCTGCATTGCTACTACCTGCAGAGCTCCTCTTCTCAAGCAACAGGTCTGGAGGGTAAAAATGCCAGAGTGTGTGGGGATGCATGAAGCTTGGGACACACAGAGAGCAGCCACTCTTCACCTGCAGCCCAAGACCCTCCTTTCGGCTCTCAGGTGAGGCAAAGACACGGTCGGCTGATACTGTTCTTCTGAGAGAAAGAGCAGAAAAATGCCCCTTGGACTCTCAGGTCAGGGGGCGATCTGGTCTCAAGCCCCGCGGGGGCAGTGATGTCTAAAGGAGAGCGAGAGCCTCCTCTGAAGGTGACTGCTCAGCTCTGAGTGCAGCCATGATCTACTCCAGTGGGTGAGGCTGCGGGCAGACCTTCTCCTGAATCCTCCAGCTCACCACACTGAATCAGTCTAAGAATTTGAAAACACCAGGGCATGAGATGTTTTGCAGCCAGAAAGTCGTACCACACCAAAGGTCCCACATCTTCATCTTTGGGAGTATTTATAGGATATATTAGTAAGGAAGCTTTGGCATCAAGTACCAAAAACCTCTGACTCGAAGGGACCTAAGTAACCCAGGCATGGTGAGGTAGGCTGTAAGTGTATGCTACCAGCAGTTTAATTATTTTACCAAACATGCATGTTTCTGGATTCCTCCATTTTGTTTTCATTGATGTCATTTTGATTCTAAGACTGGTTTCATCTGTGGCCCCTCGACCTCTACCAGTGGCAAGAAAGTTAGCAATTCCCCCAGTCATATATAGAAAAGAAGACAGGGCCGGAGATTTAGCTCAGTGGTTCTGGCACCTGCCTCGCAAGCGCAAGGTCCTGAGTTCGATCCCCGGTAACCACATACAATGCTGGGCATGGAGACTCACGCCCACCAGCAGTCAGTACCACATACCACAGTGCCGGGCGTGGTGGCTCACACCTGTAATCCCAGCACTCAGGAGGCAGAGGCAGGAGGATTGCTGAGTTCGAGGCTTGCCTGGGCTACAGAGTGAGCTCAGGGCCAGCCTGAACTACAAAGCGAGACCCTGTC